>JAJOOH010000376.1:0-47830 GCA_029582605.1 Solanum gracilifrons | reverse complement strand
GAGGAGGAGGAAGAATAGGAGGAGGAGGAGGAAGAGGAGTAGGAGGAAGAGAAGGAAGAAGAGGAGGAGGAGGAAGAATAGGAGGAGGAGGAGGAAGAGGATAAAGAAGAATATGACGAAGAAGAAGAGGAAGAGGAAGAGGAAGAGGAAGAGGAAGAGGAAGAGAAAGAGGAAGATTAAAAATAAGAGGAAGAAGAGGAAGAAGAAGAAGAAGAAGAATAAGAAGAAGAGGAAGAGGAAGAGGAAGAGAAGGAGGAGGAAGAAGAGGAGGAAGAAGAGGAAGAGGAGGAAGATGCGGAATAGGAAGAGGAGGAAGAGGATGAATAGGAGGAAGAGGAGGAATAATAGGAAGAGGAGGAAGAGGAAGAAGAGGAAGAAGAAGAAGAAGAAGGCAATAACTTAGGGCGATTTTCCCCCATTGATTCAAGATTTGTTTAGGGCTTTGACTCAAGGTATGTGAATCTTAATCATCCATAGGTTATTCCACCCAAGGAGCCCCTATAGTTTGCCTTACTTGTGAAATCAAAAACCCCATTCTAGCTAGGGTTGTGCTTGCATTGTGGGTAGGGCTTGAATGTGATTCCAATCTAGTGGATAACATCCAATTATGATTGATTTAAATTTTTTTAGTGATATTATGATGATTTCATGTGATTTCTGTGATGAACCCTAATCTAAATTGATGAATGTGATCTTTTTGGGTAGATGCCATTAGAGGTGAAAATTGAAGGTCCATGAGTGATCTTCCTAAACCAAAGTTGTGTGTAGTAATTGATCAAGATTAGGAATACCTAGACATTAATTTAACTAGACTCTATACTACATGATTGATCATGACTTGTAAAGATGAAATTAAACCTTTAAGGTAAATGTTTTACTAAGATCACCTAGTATCAAAGAATGTGATTGAAAGTCTTGTAATCTAGGTTCATAATATGCTTTCATGATGTAGAGTCATTGATAATGAGGAGTCGTAGTAATGAATGATGATCATTAGGGCTTAACCAAGAAGCTAATATGATTAACTTTAGATCCTAAGGCTTTGAGAGTAAAACCTACATATGAGTCCAAGGCTAATGAATAGGATTGTGTTGAGAGACCTTTACCTATCTAAGATCACCTTATGAACCATAGATGGTAGGAAGTGATAGAATCACTTAGGTCATGATGATGTCCTTGTCTAATGAAGAATTTCTAGACATGATGCTAAACATGAATATGAACTCAACATGAAAGACTTCTCACATAGAATGATTCTAGGTTGAAAGGTTGTCTCAACTAAAATAAATCTAAGTCTTAGAACTATTAAAATGTGATGAGGCTTGTGGTGATTCCCCTAAATGACCTTTACATGATAGGAATGTGTGGTGAGCTCCCTTACTCCAAATTAACTAAGTATGGGGGAGTGTGATATGATTACCCTTCATATATGTGTGACTCCCAAGGCAAGAGGTGATTACCCATTAGCCTTTATGATTGATCATGGAGGCGATTACCTATGATCCTTATGTGGTGATGTGGCGGCGAATACCTACATTACACATTAAAATAGATATGGAGGTGAATACCTATATTACCTTAAAATGAATATGGAGGCGAATACCTATATTCTTCTAATAATGAACATGGAGGCGAATACCTATGATTCATTGATATGTAAGCCTAGAGGTGAATACCCTTGATTTTATGATTCCATGATACGTGTGGCTTGAGTTGACTTCCCTTGTCCTTTATGATGAACTAAACACTTATGCCTTGAGGTGACTCCCACTTTCATTTATGAACATGAGCGTGACTAGTTTGAGATAGTAGGTCTAGATACATCTCCACTTCATGCATGACTAAGAGGTGATTACCCTTGTCTTTTTAATGTTAAGTGATGATGAACATGAATAATGAACCTAGACATGCTACAAAAAGTATCTCATAGGGTCCAACTTTATAATGAACTAAGATTATGATTTAAGTAGCATCTCTAAGAGTTCAAGTCTAATGAACTTAGATTGTGCTTTAAGTAGCATTTCCTAGAAGTTCCAATATGATGAACTAAGTTGTACCTAGTATAGTATCTCATAGGGTTCAAACAAAAGGGAACTAAGATAGACTTAGTAAAGGTTCTCCTAGTGTTCCATGCTTTAAAATAGGGCTAGTCTCTAAGTTAAGGAACATGAGTATGATGACCTAAAGAAGTACTTAGTATGTGTAGTATTATGGGATGCTACTCATTCCTTGCACAAGTATAACTAAAGTTTACCTTATGAGTGTTGTCTTACATGAGTTATGTTTGATAAATTGTTGCTATAGATGCCTTCCAAGATAGGATTGACTAGAAGTGATAATTACTTTGTCTACATGAAGTAAGCCAATAGTGATACCAAAGGAGGGTGAATATGACTAGGATGACTTCAAGGTTATGCTTAGTGTAAAGGGTATTATGGGATTCCTTTCATGCATTGCACAAGTTTACCTTAAGGTTAGTTAGGAGTATGGTACCCTTATGGTAGAAAGGTTTAAGACTTAAATATTCCTATAGACCGTGATTAGGATGACTAAAAAGGGATACTTCGCTTGGGTTGTATTATGGGATGCTATTCATACTTTGCACTTGTATTATTTTGAGATTACTTGAGAATGGTTCTATTATGATATTGATGACTAAGAGTTATTTGTGCTTATATGATTATGTCTTATCTCCTTCGCTCATTAACTATGTTATTATCTGTTATGCTTACGTCTTATGTTGACTAACCATTTTGAGATGCTCTTATGATGTTGTGCTAGCTTCCATACTTGGTACATTTTGTACTAACGCATATTGCCTACATTCTAATCAAATGTAGGGTTGAGGACATTGAGTTTCTTTTGGAGGTTAGGTTTCTAAGGTGCAAGAAGAGTTGAAGATTTTGGTGAGTCCTCATAGCTTCGAGGACGAAACCCACTTTACCTTTATGTCTTTTATTTTCATGTTAAGACTATTGTATGGGTTGTGTCCCAAGAGTTTATTTTGAAAAGGTTGTATTAGATGGTTTGAGACAAAGTCTAGAAAGTCTTCCGTTTGTTTTTATGAAGAATGACTTCAATTGTAACAGTTTTAAATTTTCTCGTATTTTCTATTATCTTATGTTAAGAATGTGCTAAGGGTTGTATGCGACCCCTTCGGGGTCAACTATGCCATGTTACGTTTAGGGGTACCCCTGGGTCGTGACATGTGGTGTCATGGTCCATAATTGTTCTGAATCATCCTTTGTGATGGATGTGAAATCTAAAAAAAGCATTGATCCTGTATTAGTTGAGTTGAAACAGTCGGTACTTAAGAAGTCCGTTGAGGCTTTCTCCCAAGGGGGAAATGGGGGTGCTTATGTACCAAGGTCGGTTATGTGTTCTGGATGTTGATGGTTTGAGGTAACAAATTTTAAAGGAAGCTCATAGTTCTCGGTATTTTATTCACCCGGGAGCCACCAAGATGTATTGTGATCTACGGGAAGTCTATTTGTGGAATCGGATGAAGAAAGATATTGTGGGCTTCGTAACCTAATTGTCAACAAGTTAAGGTTGAGAATCAAAGGTCGGGAGGCTTGTCCCAAGATATAAGTATTCCCACTTGGAAGTGGAAAGATGTAAATATGGATTTTATTGTGGGTTTTCCTCGCACTCGAAGGCAACATGATTTTATTTGGGTCATTATAGATTGGATGACAAAATCAGCCCACTTTATTCCCGTTAAGGTTTCTTTTTTGGCAAAAGACTATGATATGTTGTACATAAGTGAAATAGTGAAATTGCATGGAGTTCTTCTATCTATTATTTTCAATCGGGGTACTCAATTTACTTCTTACTTTTGGAAGTCATTCCAAAAAGGGCTTGGTACTAAGGTTAAGCTTAGCACGATTTTTCATCCCCAAACTGATGGAAAGCGGAGCGTACCATCCAAACATTGGAAGATATGTTAAGGGAATGTGTTATAGACTTCAAGGGTAATTGGGATGACCACTTGTCTTTAATAGAGTTTGCATACAATAATAGCTATCACTCAAGTATCGGTATGGCTCTTTTTGAAGCCTTGTATGGTAGAAGATGTAGGTCTCCAGTTGATTGGTTTGAGGTGGGTGAAGTTTCTTTGATAGGTCCCGAGTTAGTGTATGAAGCCATTGAGAAATTTCAGCTTATTAGAGAGAGGTTGCGAACGGCTCAAAGTAGAATAAAGTCTTATGGCATTGTGAGAAGAAGGGATCTAGAATTTGAGGTTAATAATTGGGTCAATTTGAAAATCTCACCCACGAAGGGTGTGATGAGATTCGTCAAGAAAGGGAAACTTAGTCCCCGATACGTAGGCCCATATAAAATTTTGATGTGTATTGGAAAGGTTGCCTATGAGTTAGATTTGCCAAATGAGTTGGCTCCGGCGCATCCAGTATTCCATGTGTGTATGCTTAAAAGTGTATTGGAGATCCATCATCTATTATTCTCTTAGAAGGGTTGGGAGTTGACGAAAGTCTTTCATATGAAGAGGTTCCGGTAGAGATCCTATACCGGCAAGTCAAGAGATTGAGAAACAAGGAAATAGCTTCCGTAAAGGTTTTTCTGGAGAAATCATTTAGTTGAGGGTTCTACTTGGGAGGCCGAGGCCGATATGAAGTCGTGATATCCTCATCTCTTTCCTTCTACTCCTATTCAAGCTTGAGGTAAGTAGTTCCTCTTGAGTTTCCTTGTTTTGGGAGTCATGTGTGTTGTCTGTGCTTTTCCATGGTTTCATTACGTTATGCATGTTCTTGATGAAATTCATGTTTAGTAAGAAAATGAGTTTTTATGATTGATTTTCCTCATGTTGTTATTCATTGAGTATGAGTTGTCTATTGACATCATGAGATGAATTATTGAACATGCCTGTGTATGCTTTTGAGAGTAAAATGTATATTAGCTCCATGAAATTGTGTTGAGCATGCTTTTAGTTAGGAGAAGGTAGTTCCTCCTACGAATATGAGAAATGTTGAATTTCATGCATAATGGGTTGTTAGATATAGTTCATACTTCCTTATGTTGCATTGATTATGTTTGAGATGGAGTTGAAGTTTCCTCCTTTGAATTATGCATTATTTTGATATTTCATGCATGATGGGCTGCTAGTCTTGAGTCTTTACTTTTGTAGGGTGTCTAGATCGTCATTCGAGGATGAATGTTCCCAGGGGGGGAATTTTATAACACTTTGGAAATTAGTACGCTAAACTAGAGCTTGACGTGAGGCTTAGATCCATGGATATAACTTCTCGTACTTAAAAATAAAGGTTTCATGTTAGAACAGCAACGTACGACCCCAAAGGACCAACCATGGGTCCTTGAGGAAGACCCTAGAAAATTTACCTACACAGTGACTCGCGAAGGGGACCTACGCCCCATAGGTCCATCCATGCCCATGGGTGAGGAGTCGTGGATCAAATTCCCACGAACCAAGTCCCATAACCAAACCATGGTTCACCACCACAGGTCGTGGATCCAACCACGGTCCGTCAGTGGTGAGTCATGGGTGGTGACCTCGAAACTGTTTTGGTGAGTTAGTTTAGGGGCACTTTGGGGTTTTCCAGTTTTAATTAAAATTAAGTGACATCGTTTTAGCCAAAATTAGATCACCTATATAAGGATTTTATACCACTAAATTAAGTCAACTACCTCACTTCTAAATCCCAAAACAGAGCTTCATCTTCTCCAAATATTCTCTCTCTAGAACTTCAAGGAAGAAGAAGAAGGAAGTTGGAGCAGGGTTCAAGGAGCAAGGTTTTCTTCTCAAATTCATTGGATCTCATTGCTAAGGTGTGGTAGCTCTTCATCCATAGGGCCCTTTCTAAATCCTAATTTCAAAGATAGAAATCCCTAAAAGCTAGGGTTTGATTCCAAAGACATGGGTTCCTTTCAAAAATGATTCTAATGATTTAATTACTTTATATTATGATTGAATTGATGATTTATTATGGTTTTTATGTTTAAATCCCTAAGAACCCATGATATCCCCATATTTCCCAATTATGATCTTGTAATGTGGGTTTGTTGATGAAAGAAGGATATTATGAGATTATGCTTGTAGTAATTGAGTTACTTGAATTATGTTATTACCCATGTCTAAGTGAATTCTAGATGTATTAATTGAATATGATCTTTGATCCTTAAAGGGCAAAGTATGAGAATTATGCATGATTATGAGATTTAAGTATGTGCTTCAAAAACACTTTGAGAGTGAAGTGTCTATGATTATGATCTATTGTTGTGTTGTTGAAAGGTTATTCTCATATGCAAAATTCTTTATGAATATGATATGAAGTGAAAGGTTTTCTCACAATATGATGATTCTAAGGTTGAAAGGTTTTCTCACCTATTGAATCTATATGAAGACATGGACGGTGAAAGGTTATTCTCACTCATTATCTAATGAGCTATCTTATGAATTATGTTGGATTGAGTGTCAAGTTATTCAAGACTTAATATGAATTCACTGGAATTAATGCTTAGCACCGAGTGGATATTGATATGAGATGGAATCCCTCATGATAGTAAAAGTCGGATTTCTAGGAGCTATCTCTTGAGATGGAATCCCTCACGGTAGTAGAGGCCAGGTTTCTAATAGCAATACCCTTGTCCCATAAACTATGTCCCCTTATAGGTATTTATCTAGTGGATCCACCTAATCTAAGAGTACGGTTCTACCTCAGGTAAGTAGAGCAACCCTTTTCGGTGTGGGAGTAATCGGATTCCATGTTTAGCTCACATGGTCTCATGTCGGTTAAGGCTTGTTTCCTACAACTACAACAATATGAACAAGAATATGAATTATGAACTATGGTTACTGAAGAAGCTTTACTTCGCATGGGTGAGATTTATGGGGTCTTATTCATGCATTGCACAAGTATGCTTTGAGGTTATTTATGATATGTTCCTCTTATGGTATGATGATGTATGTAATGAATATGCTTATGACTTATGCTTTTCCACTATCTTCAAAATGATTCTTTAACTAAGTAAATTGCATGCATTCAAATGAAATGTCCCTTTTAGCATGTTTTCAAGGTTTTTATGCATGGCCATCATACTTAATGCACTTTTGTACTAAACCCTACTTTTCCTACATTTTCCACAAGTGTATGGTCCGGTTCTCAAGGTGATCATCGTTGTGGCTAGATCTTGGATTTGCTTATTCTCTTTGCTTGTTGGTGAATCCTCATGATTTGAGGACGGATGTTATATCTTTGTAGTTCTTTTCTTGTATTTCCTTTTAGGACTATGTTGTATGGGTTGTGTTCCTTTTTGCTTCGAATATTGTAATAGATGTCTATGTTGAGACAAGTCTAGACTTCCGCTTTTGGGGTTCTATCTGCCTTGTTACATCTATAGGGTACCCCTGGGTCGTGACAAAACCAACCTTCAGAACTCGGTATGGTCATTATGAATTTGTAGTTATGTCTTTTGGACTAACAAATGCTTTTGTAGCTTTCATGGACTTAATAAACAAGGTGTTCAAACAATATTTGAACTTGTTTGTTATTGTCTTTATTGATGATATCCTCATTTATTCTCAGCGTGAGGAGGAGCATGCGACTCATGTCAGAGTTGTGCTGCAAACTCTCAAAGATCGCCAGTTATTCGCTAAGTTCAACAAATGTGAATTCTGCTTACAGTCAGTCGCTTTCCTTGGTCATAAGGTATTTAGCGAAGGAATCTGAGAATATAGAGGCAGTGAAACAATGGCCCAGACCCACTTCTCCAATATATATCAGAAGTTTCTTGGGTTTGGTCGGTTCTTACAGGAGAATTTTTTAAGGATATTCATCCATAGCTTCCCCATTGACCAAGTTTACTTAGAAGAAATTCAAATTTCAGTGGTCACATGAATGTAAGAAAAGCTTCTTAGAACTAAAGGCTAGGTTCACTATAACTCTTGTCTTGACTCTACCAGATGGTTCAGACAGTTATGTGATCTATTGTGATGCATCCAAGATCAGCCTAGGTTGTGTGTTGATGCAGCGAGGTAAGGTCATGGCTTATACTTATATACATCTTAAGGTCCATGAGAAGAACTATCTGACTCACGACCTCGAGCATGCAACCGTAGTATTTTCCCTAAAGATTTGGAGACACTATTTGTATAGCGTTCATGTTGATGTGTTCACAGATCATAAGAGCTTCCAGTATGTGTTCACCTAGAAAGAATTTAATCTTCGTCAGAGGAAATGGATCAAATTCCTCAAGGACTATGACATAAATGTGTTTTACCATCCTATTAAGGCCAATGTAGTAGTTGATTCTGTCAGCAGACTGTCTATGGGTATTGTAGCATATGTCGAGGAAGAAAATAAGGAGTTTGTCAAAGATGTTCATCGGCTTCCTCACCTAGGAATTTGCCTTACGGACACATCGTAAGAGGATGTAATAGTTCAGAACGGGGTCAAAATCTTCATTAGTGGCGGAGGTTAATGAAAAACAAGATAGTGATCCTATACTACTTCAGTTGAAAAGTGTCGTTCATCAGCAGAAAGTGGAGGTTTTCTCCCAAATGGGAGATGGTGTGCTTCGTTACCAAGGTCACTTATGTGTTCCTAATGTGGGTGAGTTTAGGAAGCAGATCCTTATAGAAGCCCACAATTCAAGATATTCCATTCATCTAGGTGCCACTAAGATGTACCGTGATCTACGAGAAGTGTTTTGGTGGAACGGCATGAAGAGGGACATAGCAGATTTTGTGGCTAAGTGCCCTAACTGTCAACAGGTTAAGGTAGAACATCAGAAACTAGGAGGTATTACTCAAGAGATTAGAATTCCTACATGGAAAGGGGAAGTGATAAACATGGACTTCATTACAGTTTTACCTCGTACTCGCATACAACATGACTCCATTTGGGTGATAATGGATAGAGTTACTAAGTGTGCTCACTTCATGGTTGTCAAAACTACAGATTCAGTGGAGGACTAAGCCAAACTATACATCAATGAGATAGTTAGGTTACATCTGGTTCCCTTGTCCATCATCTCAGATAGAACTTCTCATTTTACCTCTCATTTCCAGAAGTCGTTTCAGAAAGGTCTTGGTACTCAGGTAAATCTCAGTATAACATTTCATCCACAAACGGATGGTGAGGTAGAGCCTAAAATTTTGACCTTAAAGGACATGTTGAGAGCTTGCGTGATGGATTTGAAGGATAGTTGGGATGATCACCTACCCCTCATAGAGTTCACCTGTAATAATAGGTACCATTCCAGTATTCAAATGGCCCCGTATAAGGCATTATATGGGCGTAGATACAGGTCCCCAATTTATTGGTTTGAAGTAGGTGAAGTATCCTTTATTGGGCAAGATTCAGTTCATGAGGCTATGGAAAAAGTTCAGCTCATCAAAGATAGACTAAAGAGAGCTCATAGTCGTCAGACGTCCTATATAGATGTGAGGAGAAGAAACTTAGAGTTCGAAATCGATGATTGGGTTTTCCTAAAGGTATCACCTATGAAGGGGGGTGATGAGATTTGGTAAGAAAGGGACGCTCAGTCCTAGATATGTAGGTCCTTACAAAATCCTAAAAAGGGTTGGTAAGGTTGCTTACGAGTTAGAGTTTCCAACAGAACTAACTGCAGTTCATCCAGTCTTTCACATTTCCCTATTGAAGAAATGTGTGGGTGATCCGGCATCAATAGTACCATTAAAAAGTGTGGCTATGAAGGATAGTCTCACTTATGAAGAAGTGCCAGTTGAAATTCTTGACCGTCAGGTTCGTAGGTAGAGAAATAAGGATGTCACTTCAGTAAAGGTTTTGTGGAGGAGTCAGTCTGTAGAGGGAGCTACTTGGGAAGCAGAAGCAGCCATGTAGGCCAAGTATCCTCACCTCTTTCTGTTTGATTCCGTTTCAGCTTCAGGTAATAGTTCCTCTCCAGTCTCTCAGTTTACTCTTGCATAAATCCAGTCTCAGTATCTTGTTCCTTCAGTTGTTCTTACATTTCATCATATTTGCATGTTTTTGGAACTCAGTTTAGTTAGATATCAAAACTAGTACTTAGTGGTAGGGATTGCAGCTCTTTCCCTCCATACTCTACTTGATTAGCCTTCGTTCGAGGACAAATGTTCCCAAGGGGGAGATATTCTAGCACCTCAGAACCTACCTTCAACGCTTCAACAGAATAAGGGTCTAACTAGAAAATTTTAGAAGACCACGAGGCCCTCCACGGGTCGTGGATCCCCACACGAGTCGTGGGATGGCTCGTGGAAGCGACGCAGAGCCACCAAGGCTAAGTTGTTGAACCACGGAGTGCTCTACGGGCCATGGTCCCAATGACAGGGCCATGGATGGTCCATTATCTAGAATTAGTAGACCCCAGCCCCCAAGTGAAGAACCACGGTGGCCTTTACAGTCCGTGGTCCTTCATACAGTCCGTGAGATGGACCGTAGTTGGGGGTAACAAGAGCCAGTAGGCTCTTGACAATAACTCTAACCCACTTGACGGGCTGTGATCCCTTTCACAGTCCGTGAGTAGCTCCCTGGATGGGCCTCGTTAGTTTTTAAGTCAGGGTCATTTTGGTCTTTTCCCTTATGCATTATATATTTAAACTACATCGTTTAAGCCTAATATTCTAGTCAGACACTACCCAGAACCCGCATTCACCAAAACTTAAAGCAACAAAAATAAAAGAGGCATTACTTTCCCAAGAATAACCAGGAGGTGTTTTTCAAGTTTCAGCCCCAAAATCCAAAGGATTTCTCCGTGATTTTCGTCACCAGGTATGTGGGATTTCACTAGTGGATTATTTTCATCCACTAGGTCCCTAGAATTCAGTCAGTTTCTTGATTCTCTATATCTTGTTTAGACCTAGGGTTTGTAAAACCTTGGGGAATTGTTGTAATTTAGCTGTTGTAGAATCTTTAATCGAAATAGTATGTTTCTTGGAAAGTTTTCTTAATTATTTGTATGAAACTTAGAACCGTAGTTTATATAAGTTCTCTTAGTTCATGAATTATACTTGCTAGGTCAATCAAAACAGATAATCATGCTCCAGATTTGAATGTGACATTGTCAGTACATAAATGTTGCATTCTCAATTAGCATGTCAATATTTTGACGTATTCAGTATTTCATTTACATTTCAGTTATATACGTATTTATTTGGGAGTAGACTTAGCACCGAGTTGGACTAGGGTTCAGTGTACCCTCATAGTCCCAGAACTACGTGCCCCCATACGATTATAAGTCCCCTTTGTTCGGCATCAAATTTAGTGATCATGCCAGTCATGCCTTTATAACCCTGGCAAGGTATATTGGGTCCTCTCGATAGGGTGTCGTTCTTCTGGCTTTAATAATGATAAAATCCATCATACTACACTACAATAATGTACTACTATTTAGTAGCTTTGTCGTGATAGGTAATCTGCAATAACATTCTTATCAGTTGCGTATACTTCGAACTCCACGTTTAGCTCACGTGGTTTATGTAGGTTAATAGTAGCTCCCACAGTAAGACACTTAGTGCATTTCACCAGGTTTTCAGCACTTATATCAGTTTACAGTTCAACATGTTTCTTCATAATTAGCACTTTGTCATTGCATTTGGTTCCGTTTTTTTCATTTATACTTCAATACATATATATATATTGTTTCAAGTTATATCATTTCTCAGTTAGGCTTTGTCGAGTTCATATATATTTGTTCAACTTAGTATCTATATCCTGCATGATTAGTACATTCCAAGGACTGACGCATACTCTGCGCTACATCATTTCATGATGCAGGTTCAGGTACTCGGCATCCATATCAAGCATAGATTGATTCTCGGTTCTCATTCTTCAGCGGTGAGTATCACGATCCAGGGGTACCTCTTAGATGTAACATCACGTATAGAACCCCGAAAGACTTCATACAAGCCACTTAGCCCTCACAACATAAGAAATAGAACAATAAGAGTAAAACAACATTTCAAGTCCAAAAACAATTTTATAGAAAAGCAGAAATCTAGACACTTTATCTAATCATAGCCATCTATTACAATTGAATGAAATTGGTCCTAGACCATACATCATGTTTGAAAGAGAAATACATGGAAGAAACCAAAAACAATAAACCTCTGTCCTCGAAGCATGGGGACTCACCAAAGCTTAGAAAAATCTCTAGATCAACACTTAGCCACCAAACTGATAACTCTGACTATCAGACCCTACATTTGGGAAAATATGTAAGTTAAAACATCATATGACAGAATTGGAAACCATGAGTCATAACATCATCTTCAATGCAAGATAGCATCATCTTTAAAACCTTTGCACACTACGAGATACTTTTTTAAGCATGTCTTAGTTCACTATTAGTATTGTTATTGTGGAAATAAGCCTTAACCGAAATTGAGACCATGTGAGCTATAACATGATCACTCGATGTCTCCCACACCGGAAAGGTATTTTACTTTCCTAAGGTAGAACTTAGAACTCTTAGCTGAAGTGGATCCACTAGCTATATATCCTATGGGGTAATGTATTTTATGGAATAAAGAGATTGTTACTAGAAATCCAACCTTTCTACAGGATAGCCTCCATCTCAAGAGATTGCTTATAGAAACCCAACCTTTCTACGGGAGAGATTTCATCTCACATCAATATCCACTCGGTGCTACGCATAAATCCCACGGAGTACTTATTAAGTCTAACTCATGTCTCATGGAAGGATGTCCTTGAACAACCGATCCAAGTTACTTCATTAGAATAGCTCTTTAGACCATGTGTGAGTAAACCTATCACCATCCATGATATATTCATAATGGCTCTAGAGCCTTTGATTCAATTAGGTGAGAAAGCCTTTCAACCTAAGAACCCTTACTATGTGAGAATGTCCTTTCACAATACAACAACATCATAATCATTGACAGTTTACTCTCAAAGCATCCTTAAAGCAATTTCATTGATTTCATAAAGACATGCATAATCTCATGCTTTACCTCTTTGAGGTTCGAAACCTATTTTCAATCACCACATCCAGAATTCAAGCATTATATATGGATTTCATCATAATTCATGTGATTCTATCACTTCATGCATTAATTCATAAAATTCCTCTTTCATCAACAAACACCCACATCATATCATCACAATTGAGAAATATTGGAATTACATGGGTTCATGGGGGGATATCATAAAAACCATAAGAATTCATCAGTTTATGCTGAATATAACCCAATTCAATCATTTAAATTGGAGATTTTGAGGGATTTCTACCTTTTTGAAATTGGAGATTTTGAGGGAACTCACTGGATGAAAGGAATCCATGGATGAAAGCTACCATACCTTACTATCAAAGCCCAAAGAAATTCATGTATGAAAGCTTGCTCTTGAACCCTAGCTTAAATCTCCTTCTTCTTCTTTAAGTTTCTTGAGAGAGAAATATTTGAGAGGAAGAACTTTGGGGATTTATTTTGGGTTTTTGAAAATATGACTTGAATGAGTGAGTTTTAGAGTTAAAATGACTTATATAGGTGTCCTAGACTTAGGCAAAATGACATAGCTTTAGTTTTATAAGAACCGAAAAAGACCATTTAACCCTCAACTTGCCAGTGTGTGGGCCACGACCACGTAAGGTCCCAAAGAGTTGTGGTCCTCACCACGAGTCGTGGTCCCCTTTTTGGACCATGGGGCAGTAGCTAGGCAGTCCCTCCCTTAACCCCTAGAATCTAAGGCATCTTCCCGACCCTTCCCAAGGTTGTAGTATCTACCATGAGCCATGGTGCCCTTCGTGGTCCTTGGACAAGTGGCTAGAGTTGCCACACCTTACCCCACATGGCCTAGTCAAGATCACGACTCCTCTCACGGTCGTGGGTCTTCATTTGGGGTAGTTTGGCATGGCTACTTCCTCACCACCATGACACCTCTCACGACTCGTGGTTCCTATCATGAACCGTCATAGGGGAGTGGTAAGGTGGGTAGTGCTTGGGAAAAACTAGGCTGCCCGAACCCTCTTCTTGTCTCTTGCCCTCTTCGTTGGCTCTTGTCCTCACACACTAATCCCTAGTTTAATCTACTAGTTTACGGGGCATTACAATATCTCCCCCTTGGGTACATTCGTCCTCGAATGAGAATTCTAGACACCACTCATAGGGAACGACTCAAGACTAGCAGCCCATCATGCATGCAACATCATAACAAAGGAGGAAACATCAACTTCAAACTAAACATACTCAATGCACCTCAAGGAATGTAGGAACTATTCCTAACAAACAAATATGCATGAAATTTCAAATTTTCTCATCTTTAATGAGGAACTTCGTTCTCCAAGATAAAAGCATGCTCAACACAATCTCATGGAGCCTATATGCAATTTACTCTCAAAAAGCATAACTAAAGCATGTTCAACACTTCATCTCATGAAGCACGTAGGCACTCATACACAATACACAACAACATGAGGAAAATTAATCATATAACTCTTTTTCTTTCAAAACACAAGTTTCTCATCAACAAGCATAACTTAAGGAGATCATGGAACACATAAAACACACATGACACCAAAGCATAGATCACAAACCAAGAGGAACTCATTACCTCAAGCTAGAGTAGGAGTAGAAAGGAAGAGATGGGGATATCAAGACATCATATTGGCCTCGGCCTCCCAAGTAGCACCATCAACTAAATGATTCCTCCACAACACCTTTACGGAAGTAACCTCTTTATTCCTCAACTTCGTAACTTGCTGGTCTAAAATCTCAATCGAAACTTTTTCATAAGAAAGACTTTTATCAATTCCCAATCCTTCTAGGGAGACTATGGATGCCAGATCTCTAACACACTTCTTAAGCATAGAGACATAAAAAATGGGATGCACCGACGCCAACTCATTAGGCAAATCAAGCTCATATGCAACTGTATCAACACGTCTCACAATTTGATATGGGCCTACATACCGGGGACTAAGAATCTCTTTCTTACCAAACATCATTACACCCTTCATAGGTGAGATTTTCAAGTAAACCCAACCATGGACATCAAACTCAAGATCCCTTCTTCTAACATCTACATATGACTTTTGTAGACTTTAGTTGTTTCCAACCTTTCTCTAATAAGTCGAACTTTCTCAATAGCCTCATGAACTAAGTTGGGACCTATCAAAGAAACTTCACCCACCTCAACCAACCTGTAGGATATCTACACCTCCTCTAATAAAGAGCCTCAAATGGAGCCATACCAATACTTAAGTGAAAGCTATTATTATAAGCAAATTCAATCAATGGCAAATGGTCCTCCCAATTACCCTTAAAATCAATCACACAAGCTCTTAACATGTCTTCTAAAGTTTGAATAGCACGCTCCGCTTGCCCATCAGTTTGGGGATGAAAATGTGTGTTAAGCTTAACCTTAGTACCAAGACCCTTTTGGAATGACTTCCAAAATTAAGAAGTGAATTGAGTACCATGATCGGAAAAAATGGACAAGGGCACTCCATGTAACCTTACTATTTCTCTCAAATACAACTTCGCATAATCCTCCACCGAATAGGAAACCTTAACAGGAATAAAATGAGCAGATTTCGTCATCCGATCTACTATAACCCAAATCGAATTATGTTTTCACCGGGTACGTGACAACCTTACTATGAAGTCCATATTCAAATCCTACCACTTCTAAGTAGGAATAGCAATGTCTTGGGACAAATCTCCCGGTCTATGATACTCAACTTTCACTTGTTGACAATTAGAACACTTGGCCACAAATTCCGCAATATCTTTCTTCATCCCAGTCCACCAATAAACTTCCCATGAATCACGGTACATCTTGGTGGCTCCCGGGTGAATAGAATACTGAGAACTATGGGCTTCCGATAAGATTTGTTCCCTCAAGTCATCACCATTCGGAACACATAAACGACCTTGATATCTAAGCACACCATCTCCCCCTTGGGATAAAGCCTCAACGGATTTCTTAAGCACCGCTTCTTTCAATTCTACTAAAGTTGGATCAAGACCTTGCTTAGCTTTCACATCCATCACAAAAGACTATTCAGACCCATTATGAACCATAACACCACCCTTAGTGGAGTCCACTAATTAAACACCTAATCGGGCCAACCTATGAACATCTCGGACCAACTCCTTCTTACCATCATCAACATGAGCCACACTACCCATAGACAAGCGACTAAGATCATCCGCCACCATATTCACTTTACTATGGTGATAGAAAACACTCATGTCATAATCCTTCAATAATTCTAACCACTTTTTTTGGCGGAGATTCAAGTCCTTTTGACTAAACACTTATTGTAAACTCTTATGATCAGTGAAAACATCAACATGAACCACATACAAATAATGCCTCCAAATCTTGAAGGCAAAAACAACCGCCGCTAATTCAAGGTCATGGGTAGGATAATTCTTCTCATGGATCTTAAGTTGCCTTGAAGCATAGGCAATTACTTTACCGTTTTGCATAAGCACACATCCCAACCCAACTCTAGAGGCATCACAATACACCACAAAACCATATGTACCTTCCGATAAGGTAAACACCGGAGCTGAAGAAAGTCTATCTTTCAACTCTTGGAAACTTTTCTCACAAGCTTCCGACCACACAAACTTAGCCTTCTTTTGAGTCAAAGTCGTCAAAGGAGAAGCAATGGAAGAAAAACCCTCAACAAACCTCCTATAGTAACCGGCCAAACCCAAAAATCTTCTAACATCCGAGGGGGTTAGAGGTCTAGGTCAAATCTTGACCGCATCCATCTTCTTAGGATCTACCTCAATTCCCTTGCTTGACACAATATGATCAAGAAAATCTACGAACCTTAAACAAAATTCACATTTGCTAAACTTTGCAAAAAGTTTTTGGTCCTTTAAAATTTGCAACACAATCCTCAAATGATCAATATGGTCATTCTCACTTCTCTAATAGATCAAAATATCATCAATAAACACAATTACGAACATATCAATGTATTGTCTAAACACCCTATTCATCAAATCTATAAACAATGCTAAAGCATTAGTCAACCCAAACTACATAACCAAGAACTCATAATGACCATACTGGGTTCTAAAAGTTGTCTTTGGAATATCATCTCCTCTCACCCTCAATTGGTGATAACTCAACCTAAGGTCAATCTTAGAGAAATAACTTGCCCCTTGAACTTTCTCAAACAAATCATCTATCCATGGAAGAGGATGCTTATTCTTAATGGTCAGCTTGTTCAATTGACAATAATAATTACACATTCGAAGAGAACCATCCTTCTTCCTAACAAACAAAACTGGAGCACCACATGGAGAGATACTCGGTCGGATGAAACCCTTATCCAACAAATCTATCAATTGTTCTTTCAATTCCTTTAACTTAGTCAGGGCCATTCTATAAGGAGGAATAAACATAGGTTGTGTATCTGGGAGAAGTTCAATACCGAAGACTATTTCCTGCTCGGGAGAAATACCGAGTAAATCATTGGGGAACACTTCTGGAAACACATTAACAATGATAACCGACTCAAGAGTAGAGGTTTTGGAATCTACATCCCTCACCCTAACAAGATGATAAATGCAACCCTTAGAAATCATCTTTCCATCTTTAATACAAGAGACAAACCGACCTCTAGGCATATAATTTCCCTCCTTCCACTCTAGGATAGGCTCATTTGGGAACTGAAACTTGACTACACGAGTTCTACAATCAATAAAAGCATAACAAGAGTGCAACCAATCCATACCAAGAATAAAATTAAAATCTAACATATCAAACTCTACCAAGTCGATAAGAGTAACTCTATGGGATAAGGAAACGGGACATCTTCTATAAACCCTCTTAGCCACAACAGAATCACCAATAGGAGTAGAGACAGAAAATGGTTCTAACAACATATCCATAAAAACATCAAACCGTATAGCCACATATGGTGTCACAAAAGACAAAGTAGCATCGGGATCTAATAAAGCATACACATCAAGTTAAAAAACTTTTAACATACCGGTAACTACATCCGGAGAACTCTCTTGGTCACCTCTGGACTGGAGTGCATTGAAGCGGTTTTGCTTAGGATCATTGGAATTCGAACCACTAGGAGAAGCTTTCTTGCCCTCTCTTCCTAGAGCCGTAAGTACTGAGCAATTACTCAATTGGTGACCACTCTTTCCAAAACCAAAACAACCATTTGTGTCGGCTAGGCACTTACCCTCGTGCTTCTTTCCACATTTAGTACAATTTAACTTAGGCAATGAATATCCACCACCATTAACTCCTTGAGGCTAAAGGTTAGATAGCCTATATTTGTTGAACCTTAGAGGAGTATTGGAGGAACCTTGACCGGAAAACCCTTGTCAATATTTCAAACGGCCTTGTCCATCGGGCTTTGCATTAGAGAAATTTCCATCTCCAGTCCTAGCCCTTTTTACCTCCCTAGAGTTTTCCTTGAGTTTCTCCTTTTCAATTTTTTTGTGCATAGACCATAAGACGAGAGATGTCCATGTCACTAATGAGCATGGTGGTATGGCACTCCTTAACCACCATTTTGGATATACCCGACACGAACTTACGCATCCTCGCCTTAGAATCCACAACCATTGTTGGAGAATAATTAGACAATTGAGCGAACTTTAGAGCATACTCATTTACACTCATACTTACTTGATGAAGGTTAATGAACTCAAGCACCTTTGCTTCCCTCATCTCAAGGGGAAAGAACCTATCAAGAAAAGAAGATTTAAACACTTCCCACTCTACGGGATCCGCTCCTACCAGGCTTGCTTCTTTCCATTGGTTGTACCACACTTGAGTAACACCTTTCAATTGATAAGCGGCCAATTCTGCCTTCTCTACCGGATTCAACCCCATAATAGCAAGTATTTTATAGACCTCATCAATAAACTCTTGAGGATCTTCCTCAACTTTGGAGCCATAAAATTCTAGAGGGTTCATCCTCACAAAGTCCCTCACTCTTGAAGCCGTCATACCCATATTTGGGTTCATGGGGACTACCACCTCCTTATTGGCTTGAGTCGTCATGGCTTGAACCAACACTTGAAAAGTTGGCCTAAATTCCGCATTTGTTACATTCTCAATCAAAGGATCTATCGGAGCTTGAGGAGGATCTCATTGATCCATGTTGTCTTCCTCATTCCTTCGAGCATGAGCCCTTCTAGTCGTCATATCCTGAGGAGCACAGGGTAAGGATTAGGAGAAAGATCTTTATAGAGTTAAACACTATGGCACGACTTAGAGTAATAAAGAAGTGAAGTTTCCTAATTATCTTGTACCCTCTCATTCATAAATATGGCGCGCTTCACACTCATGAACAAGACTCTAATAGATGTGGCTTATGAGACATCATCCTAGGACCATTCTAAACCTTGTGCTCTGATTACCATGTTTTTCACAACCCAGGGGTACCCCCCTAGATGTAACATGGCGTATAGAACCCCGAAGAACACCATACAAGCCACTTAGTCCTCATAACATAAGAAATAGAACAATAAGAGAAAAACAACATTTCAAGTCCAAAAACAATTTTATAGAAAAGCGGAAGTCTAGACACTTCATCTCATCATAACCATCTATTACAATCGAATGAAATTGAGCCTAGCCCATATATCATGTTTAAAAGAGAAATACATGAAAGTAACCAAAAAAATAAAACTCTATCCTTGAAGCATGAGGACTCACCAAAGCTCGGAAAAATCTCTAGATCAACACTTACCAACGAAACTGATGACCCTGACTGTCGGACATTACATTTGGGAAAAAATGTAGGCAAGACTATGCGTTATTACAAAAATGCACCAAGTATGATAATTATTCATAAAACAAGCGACATTTACTGTCATAACATGCAATTTACCAAGTTAAAACATCATATAAGAGAGTTCGAAACCATAATTAATAACATCATCTTCAATGCAAGCTAGCATTATCTTTAAAACTATTGAACACTACAAGATACTTCTTTAAGCATGTCTTAATTCATTATTAGTCTTGTTATTGTGGGAATAAGCCTTAACTGACTTTGAGACCATGTGAGCTATAATATGATCACCCGGTGTCTCCCACACCGAAAGGGTGTTCTACTTGCCTAAGGTAGAACTATGAACACTTAGATTAAGTGCATCCACTAGCTAAATATCCTATGGGGCACGTAGTTTATGGGATAAGGAGATTGTTACTAGAAACCCAACCTTTCAATGGGAGAGCCTCCATCTCAAGAGATCGCTTCTAGAAACTCAACCTTTATACGGGAGAGCTTCCATCTCATATTAATATCCACTCAGTGATAAGCATAAATCCCACGGAGTATTTATTATGTATTGACTTAACTCATGTCTCATGGAAGGATGTCCTTGGACACTCGATCCAAGTTAGTTCATTAGAATAGCTCTTTAGACCATGCGTGAGTAAATCTATCACCATCCATGATCTATTCATAATGGCTCTTGAGCCTTTGATTCAATTAGGTGAGAAATCCTTTCAACCTAGGAATCCTTACTATGTGAGAATGTCCTTTCACAATACAACAACAACATCATAATCATTGACACTTTACTCTCAAAGCATCCTTAAAGAAAATTCATAGATTTCATAAGGACATGCATAACCTCATACTTTATCTCCTTGAGGTTCAAAACCTACTTTCAATCACCACATCTAGAACTCAAGCATTATATATTAGCTTCATCATAGTTCATGTGATTTTATCACTTCATGCATTAATTCATAAAATTCCTCTTTCATTAACCAAGACCCGCATCATATCATCACAATTGAGAAATATGGGAATTACATGGGTTCATGGGGGGATATCATAAAAACCATAAGAATTCATCAATTCATACTTAATATAACCCAATTCAATCATTTAAATCAAGTTTGGAAGAACCCATGGTAATTAGAGAAAACCCTAACAATTGGGGATTTCTACCTTTCTGAAATTGGAGATTCTAAAGGAACTCCATGGATGAAAGGAATCCATGGATGAAAGGTATCATACCTTACTATGAAAGACCAAAGAAGTTGATGTGAAATCTTGCTCTTAAACCCTAGCTTGAATCTCCTTCTTCTTCTTCTTCTTCAAAATTCTAGAGAGGGAAATCTTTGAGAGGAAGAACTTTGGGGATTTATTTTGGGTTTCGGAAAATATGACTTGAATGGGTGAGTTTTAGAGTTAAAATGACTTATATAGGTGTCCTAGACTTAGGAAAAACAGCATAGCTTTAGTTTAATAATAACCGGAAAAGACCATTTAACCCTCAACATACCAGTGCACTCCCCATGACCACGTGAGGTCCCATTAGTCGTGGTCCTCACCACGAGCCTTGGTCTCCTTCGTGGACTCTGGGACAGTAGCTAGGATGCCCTTCCCTTAACCCTAGAATCTAAGGCATCTTTATGACCTTTCCCATGGCCGTGGTCCCTACCACGAGCGGTGGTGCCCTCCGTGGTCCTTGGACCAGTGGCTAGGGTTGCCACACCTTCCCCCCACATGGCCAAGTCAAGACCACGACCCCTCCCACGGTTGTGGTGGCCTTCACTAGGCGTCAAGTGGCTAATGGGGAGAGTCTTCATTTAGGGTAGTTCTTCATGGCTACTTCCTCACCACCACGACACCTCCCATGACTCGTGGTTCCCACCATGAACCGTCATGGGGGCCGTGGTAAGGTGGGCAGTGCTTGAGAAAAACTAGGCTGCCCAAATCCCCTTCTTGGCTCTTACCCTCTTCTTTGGCTCTTGTCCTCACACACTAAGCTCTAGTTTAGTCTACTAGTTTATGGTGCGTTACAGTGAGTCCTCATATTTCGAGGAAAATAGACATGCTTTCATTTTAGTCTTTAATTCAGCTTTCAGATTTTGTTAGAGTTAGCTGGGGCATGTCCAAGCCACTCAAATCAATAGAGGTTTATCATACATAGTAGCAGATTCAGCATGAGTTGTTAAGTGGTTGTTCAGTATTACTAAACTCTTAGTCTGTTTTATATGTTCAGAGTAGTTGGGTTTTCCCCACTTTCAGTTATCCATTGTTTTAACTTCCGCATAGTACTTGTTTTATTCAATAACTTTTGTAGTATGCTAATGATATGCCAAACACAGGGTTAGCTTGGGTCACTTGTGATCCTAGGTTCCGTGTTATGTCAAGGGGACAGCCTCAAGGCATGATAATGCTCATCTTATCCAACCAAGACTAGTCAGCCTAAACCCAAATATCATGATAAAATGTGGTAGTAAAATAAAAAAAATGGAAGCTTAAAAAAAAAAATGCGGATAATAGGTCAACTTAATTAAATCCCCAAAACATAACTGTCACGCTCACAAGCCTCTAATCTATTACAATAGATTTGAAAGAATAACACAAGTCATAATATTGTCTCTAAAGTAGAACAAAATCATAAATAAAAGTGAGACGGTCCTCTGAGATGACAAATATCTACCTCATAAATCTCCATAGAAAGCCTCAAATAAAAAGAGAAGAGAGAGTATCACGAAGATCTGGGTTCATAACCTACACAAATGTAGTAGCAAGGGGTGAGTACAAAACAACACAATACTCAGTAAGCAAACTCCTAAACACCAAGTCAAATAATATAGAATACGGATACTGCTACCACTCCAACCGAACCTCTACAACTACAACTTGCATAAAACCATTCCAACCTAAAAATGCACAATTTAAATAACACATAGATCAATAACAATACTCCAACAATGACTGATCAATAATACACATGATCAAGTTCATCAATCACAAGTTCCACAGAAAGGCATTCATAAGTTTACAAATGATAAAGATATGCAATGTAAAGAAATGCAATGCTAAGTATAGTGATGCATGTCTGACCTAGCAATACACACTCATTGTCTCTAAATTCGAAACCCATAGGAGACATATTTGTCCATGCATCTGTCACAGTGTACGAAACGACCCTCAATAATAGAATTTGTCGCAGCATACAACACGTCCTTTAGAAATGGAACATCCTTTTTAATTCCTTATTCTTCTTCAATTCACATAACACTTGTCACAACCATGTCTAAGAACGAATTCAAATAACATGTTCACATAATTAATGAGGAGATGATCATTTTCATATCAATACACAATTCATAACAGCATAATAGTGATACTACATCAACAATGAATCGATAATTTTTTCCAATTATTCTCAACATGTCACACATCAATATACAATTAAGTTACCTTTTATTACCCCTTTATCATAATTAGGTTCATTCAATATGAACAAATAAATCCATCACCAAGTCTCATTACTCCCGAACACATACAATAAGGAAAAACGAGATTCTATATACTTAACAACGGTCTCAAAATCTACTTGCCTCAAAAACTTGAGCCTTCCCCTAGCATTGGGCTTCCAAATCAGCGCAATCTATACAAATAAATAATCACAATAAGATTTTCAAACTAAAAACACTCATACTATATGTCTAGCCTAAACCCAAAAACTCACTCAAATCTATAATCAAGTTTCTTCTCTTGATACCAATTAACATGTCAACTCACATATTTTCCAAATTTCAAGAAAAGGGTTAAGTTCCAACATCTCCAATATCATAATTCTAATGGTGTGCATGTAATACAATACGCCTAATATTTAATTATCTATCTCAATTTATTATCAATTGAATCATAATATAATTTTATACAAAAACTTCCAACACAAATTTGTCTCAATAGATAATTATATTTTGGCCCTCAATTTACACCCTATGATTAGCCATACTCATTGCCATAATCATTGGTAGCATAATAACTACTCAATGAATTTGTGGCACAGAACTAACTTGGAATTGTAGAATATATATATATATATACAAGATTGTCTTTGGCCCGTGCTAAGCACGGGCCCAACATGGTAATACACGTGGATTATTATAATGTCTTCCTATGTCCAAGTTTCAAATACCATGGTTGCTCTAATTGTAAGATCCCCTTCCCCCTTCCTATAAGTTTGCTTAATTCAACAAAGCTCTACCTAGTAACACCTAACTATGTGAGGGAAAATAAGCTTTAATTCCACTCTATCCAAGAATTTCAGGATCTACCACTCTGACAGTCTGTCTAAGTAGAAATAATGTATTCCCATCATTACTTTGATTCCAGGTGTGGAAATTAGAGATCGTTGGGAAATGTTCGTATAATTTAAGACTATACTTCTTTTCTCATACATTTCTCGACTCTTTCATAAAAGATCTTCTTAGTGTCTGCGAGTCTATGATACTCCCTTCAAAGTCTGAATAATTTTATAGAATGACATTAGGTCTTTGAAAACTAACTCAAAACAAAAAGGGAAAAAAGAACACAAACTATCCAAAATTACAAGAACCAGCAAAAACAAAAAGTTCCAAGACATTGAACCCTCAATCCAAATTGTAATCTACTGTAACCACAAATATAAGGGAATGAGGCTCACGCAATCAATGTCCAAAGGCTACAATCACAGCAATCAGGACACCACATAATTACATTTACATAAGACAAAAGATCCAATCACATACAATAAACATTATAGTCTAACATAAAGAAATACACAACTCACACTAACAAAGTTTGAACCTTTTTGTACATAGAGAACATGCATTGCTAAAATAATCCAGATTTTGATTTAAATGAAGAGAAAGAATAAATAAAGAAGTAGGTCATTTGGTTAGGAACAAGTTATCTTAGGATTAGCTATCAAATAACTTATCCCATCATGTATATGAGCTAACTTATCCCATCGCTATGGTATAAATGGTGGGATAAGTTATCCCAAACAAGGCAACCAAACAAGACAAAAAAAATTATCCTAATTTTAAGTTATTCCATGACTGACTATCTATTTTTATCCCTCACACTAACCGAATAAGTAAAACAATATATCAAATACCAAAATTTAAAAAATATAAACAGCTGTAAACAGAGATACTCAAATATATCGTTGAGCAAATCAAAGCAAGGAGAATATCCAAGTAATTGACAAACATACCTTCACCTTGCATATTTAGTGAATAAAATCTAAGTAAACAAATATACACAAGTTTTTAGAGTCTTTGCTCAATCGCTCTCAGAGATTTTGCTACTACGATATTAGTCGATGAGCATGCATAACATCAAAACGGACCAAAACAATAGCATACTCCAAACTTTCTTTCTTCACCACCTTCATTTCTTGAACTGTACATGTTTTACTCTTAGGACTTCCCTCTTTCATCTTCTTATGATCCTCCCTTTGTTTTCTCCATTCACTCTTCATTTACCATTGTCTCACTAAAAAAATCCGCAAACTTTGAAACACATCCCTAGTGCACCCTCTTCCTATGATCACAACTTCAATTAGCACCCAATGATCCCCTTTTCCTTGTGGAAATATTGACCATATTGCAGCTATATAAGTTGATGCCATAAATGATGTGTTATCTCCTGTAATAAGGTTAACAAAATAGAAATAGAAAATAGATGAAACAGACAGAAATAATAATCTGAGTCCACAGAACCCACTGTGTTTTCTTAAGAAATTTAATCATGTCAAGTAACTGAGGTTGAAGATTAAATCCTCCCAAGATAAAATGGATTAACCTATTAGAGAAGTAGCGGTACCTTAAACTTTAATAATTTCAGCGAACGCAAGAATAGTAACGAGAGCACACACAAACTCAATCGATCAACAAATTTTTTATGTAAGAAAATGTATGCAAAGAAGAAAAAAATTTAGTGAATGAAAAATAAAAATAAAACCTCTTATTTATAGCCATTTGCGGCAAGGAACGCGTCTGTTCAGACAATGGTGTCTTTCCAGAACGTTGTGTCTTTTTGGGAAAAGTAACACCTTTTCGGAAGGAATAGGTCCCTTCAGAACGTTTTTACCATTAAACACGAATTTCAAATAAATTTCGTTACGCGAAATTCATTTTGTTAATTAACTAACATTCTGAATTAATTTAGAAGAGAAAAAAATCAATTAATTAGATTGATTAAATAAATTTTATCCAAAAATATTATCAATCAATCACATCATTTGCCAAATCCAAATCCAAATCAAAATCCAAATCCAAAGCCAAAGCCGAGCGAGCGACGACGACGGCGTGAGAGGGCACCTTCTTCTTAACCCTTTAAGAACTAAAGGAAGTATTTCCTAATATAAGGACAACAATTTTCCTTTCTTCTACCAATATGGGAGAAATGACTTTTCATTTGCAATTTGCAATGACTTTTCATTTTCCCTCCAAAATTGGTTCCCCGCATTTTTCTCTTCTTATTTCCCATTCACGCCTTGCTAAAACCCAAAAATACCCCACATAAATGGGGAATGACTATTGTTAAAACATATGCATGAAAAACATGTGTGTCTCGTAAGTAAGGGTTAATCGCATCTGGATAAGTAGGTTTCCCTTTAAATTTTCCGTAGTGAACATATATCGGATATACTCGGTCAATCGATAGATTTGATATCTTTGAACCGTCGAGCTTTGGTGTATACCTAGACAACATAAGTCACACAATCAACCCTTGAACTATTTTTGGTTCTCATTGTTTTGCTTGTTTCAGTCATGAACACGTCTTGGTTAATAAGTTCTTAGAGAACTAGCCTTACCGGATTCTCCTTGAAGCGGCTTACACTTCACATTTACATAGGTTGTTTATAACTATGTTATCCCATAGATACACTATTTGATATACCCTGTATCAAACTTAGAAAACCATTAAAAATTCCTTATGCCTTTATCCTGGTTACTGAACATTGTCTCATCATGAGAATGGATCATAAAATAAATTTTGACAATGTTGAACTGTCATCTATGACTTTGTTTGATCTCTTTGAACCTAGATCTTTGGATCTCCAGTCTTCTAGGTAGAGTTACCTCCACGATGACTTGTTCTCGGCCATAGTCCCATTCCCATCGATGATCTCTCAACTCCCTCTCTAGTTAGGCCTTTTGTAAGTGGATCCGACACATTATCCTTTGACTATACATAGTCAATTGTGATAATTCCACTAGAGAATAGTTGTCTAACAGAGTTATGTCTTCGTCGTATGTGACGAGACTTACCGTTATACATAACACTTCCAGCCCTTCCTATTGCAACTTGACTATCACAGTGTATACATATAGGGGTCATTGATTTGGGCCAAAACGGAATATCTTCTAAGAAATTCCGGAGTCATTCAGATTCTTCACCTACCTTATCTAAGGCGGTCATTGTATGTAGACACATTTATAACATTCATTGATCTTAAATCCATTTGACAACATGGTTTGATCAAATTTTGCATGCCATTATTTTGGTGCTTGTTTTAGTCCATAAAGTGACTTAACAAGTTTGAATACTTTCTTTTCTTTACCGGGAACTACGAAGCCCTCAGGTTGTTCCGTGTAAATCTCTTCCTCCAGCTCTTCATTTAAGAAAGCGGGTTTCACATCCATTTGATGGATTTCAAGACTGTATACTGCAGCTAGGGAAATTAACATCCGAATTGATGTAATCCTAGTCACTGGCGAGTATGTGTCAAAATAATCAAGACCTTATTTCTGTATAAAGCCTTTGATAACAAGTCTTGCTTTAAATTTGTCAATAGTTCCATCATCTTTCATCTTCCTTTTGAAGATCCATTTCGAACCCAAGGGTTTGTTCCCTGGAGGAAGATGAACCAACTCCGAGGTATGATTGCTTAAGATTGATTCAATCTCACTATTGATAGCCTCCTTCCAAGAGGTTGAATAGCTAGACAACATAGCTTCCTTGAACGTTTGAGGCTCACTCTCAAGAAGGAATGTTACAAAGTCATATCCAAATGAAGTAGTTGTCCTTTGACGTTTATTGCGCCTTGGACTCTTTTCATTAGGTTCATTCTCTTTTGGTTCTTTTCGAGGTTGTTTAGACTCCCCACTAGATGACTCAAGTCCAGTTTTATACGGATTGATATGTTCAAAGAATTCAGCATTATCTGATTCCATTACTGTATTGTCATGAATATCCGGATGTTCGGACTTATGAACCAAAAATTGGCATACCTTACTATTTGTGACATATCTAATGAATACACAATCCACAATCTTAGGTCCTATTTTCACCCTCTTAGGTATAGGAACCTGGACTTTGGCTAGACACCCCCACACTTTGTAATATTTCAAGTTGGGTTTTCTACCTTTCCATTTCTCATATGGAATAACATATGTCTTGCTATGAGGCACTATATTGAGTATTCGACTTGCTGTAAGGATAGCTTCCCCCCACAAGTTTTGTGGTAAACCTGGACTTATAAGTAAGGCATTCATCATTTCCTTTAAAGTTCAGTTTTTCCTTTCCGAAGTCCCATTAGATTGAGAAGAATAAGGAGCAGTAGTTTGATGGATAATTCCATTTTCCAAACATATTTCTGCAAATGGAGATTCATATTCTCCACCTCTATCACTTCTAATCATTTTGATCTTTTTATCCAACTGATTTTCAACTTCAGTTTTATATTGCCTAAATGCATCTATTGCTTCATCCTTACCATTTAGCGAATAGACATAACAATATCTAGTGCAATCATCAATAAAAGTTATGAAATATTTTTTCCCACCATGTGTTGGTGTTGACTTCATGTCACAAATGTCAGTGTGTATCAGTTCTAAGGGATATGAATTCCTTTCAACAGACTTATAATGATGCTTAGCATACTTAGACTCAACGCAAACTTGACATTTTTTATTTATTGCACTCAAATTTAGGCAAAATATTTAAGTTAATCAGTTTTCACAAGGTTTTGTTATTAATGTGTCTCAAACGTTCATGCCATAAACATTTAGACTCAAGCAAGTAAGAAGAAGCAGAATCTTTATTCATATCAACTGCAATTACATTGAGTTTGAAGAGGCCCTCAGTGAGGTAACCTTTTCCTACATACATCTCATTCTTACTTACTACAACTTTATCGGAAACAAATACACATTTGAATCCATTCTTGGTAAGAACTAATATAGAAACTAAGTTCTTTCATAATTCTGGAACGTACAAGACCCTGTTCAAAGTCACCACCTTGCCCGATGTCATCTTCAAGTGGACCTTGCCAGTTCCTTCAACCTTTGCAGCAGCGAAGTTCGCTGTAAATAACTTCTCGTTTGCTGGTGTTGGAGTATATGATGCAAATAATTCTTTGTTGGCACAAACATGGCATGAGGCACCAGAATCTATGCAGCATTCTCTTGGATTTCCAACCAAGTTGCATTCTGAAAGGATTGCACAGAGATCGTCCATCTCTTCTTTGGATTCAGCCAAATTTGCTTGATCTTTCTTCTTATCTTTCTTGGGACCCCGACATTCAGTAGCCCTATGACCACGTTTGCCACAATTGAAGCAGTTTCCATTGAATTTCTTCTTAGGAGGATTGCTCTTTGGACCAGATGTTTTCTTTCTTTTCTGTGATTTTGTGGAATCTTCTTCAACAATATTAATTCCAGATATTGTTGAATGACCACGCGACCTCTTTTTTGTGGCCTTGTTATCCTCTTCGATTCTCAACCTTACCATGATATCTTCAACAGTCATCTCCTTGCATTTATGTTTCAAGTAGTTTTTGAAGTCCTTCCACAATGGAGGTAACTTCTCAATAATGGCCGCCACTTGAAAGGCATCATTCACAATCAATCCTACATTAAAGATTATGTGAGTATTAAGAATAGACTTAATATATTCAACATAGGCAATAAATAAATTTATACCTTCAGCAAGGAGATCATGGATTATGACCTACCGTTCTTGAACTTGGGTGACGACGGTTTTACTGTCTATCATCTTATAGTCCAAAAACGTTGCCACAATGAACTTCTTCATTCCGACATCCTCTGTTTTGTACTTCTTTTCTAAAGCATCCCAGAGTTCTTTTGAGGTCTTGATACTACTGTACACATTGTACAGATCATCTTGCAGGTCACTTAGAATATAATTTTTACACACAAAATATGAATGTGTCCATGCTTCTGTCACCAAGAATCGTTATTCGGCCGAAGTTTCATCCAACATAACAGGAACATTCTCATTAATGAACCTCTGCGGACTAAACGTAGTCAGATAAAAGAACATCTTTTGCTGCCATCTCTTGAAGTCGGCTCCAGAAAACTTTGCAGGTTTCTCAGTCGTTGCAAGGGTAGCAGTTGAACGATTGTGTGCAACCGATGTTGTTGCAGCTCTCACTGATGTTGTTGCAGCACTCACTGTTCCAATATTTACTTGACTTGAATTTGTCATTTTTCTGTCTCAAATGGCAGACAATTTTAGTATGTGAAATACTAACAGTAAAGAATAAATCCTTACACAGCCTGTTTTTGATTTAACGATAAAGTTTTTATGTTCTTTTTATCGTTAATCGAATGAATTTTAAAAATTCAAACAGAGTAGAAAACCATAGAGGTTTTAATCTCCAGAAACCTCAAATACAGAAACTTATAAATTTCTTAAGTTTGTTATCTCCTATATTAAGGTTACCAAAACAGAAACAGAAAATAGATGAAACGGATAGAAATAATAATCCGAGTCCACAAAAACCACTGTGTTTCCTTAAGAAATTTAATCCCCTCAAGTACCCAAGGTTGCAGATTAATTCCTCCCAAGATAAAATGGATTAAACTATTAGAGAAGTAGTGGTACCTCAAACTTCAAAAATTTCAGCGAACGCAAGAACAGTACGAGAGCACACACAGACTCAATCAATCGACAATTTGTTTATGTAAGAAAATGTATGCAGAGAGGAAAAATTTTCAGTGAATGAAAAATGAAAAAACCTCTTATTTATAGCAATTTGCAGCAAGGAATGCGTTTATTCAAACAGTGGTGTATTTCCAGAATGTTTTTAGGAAAAGTAATGCCTTTTCGGAAGGAAAATGTCCCTTCCAAACGTTTTTACCGTTACACGCGAATTTCAAATAGATTTCGTTACACGAAATTAATTATGTTAATTAACTAACATTCTGAATTAATTTATAAGAGAAAGAAAATCAATTAATGAGATTGATTAGATAAATTTTGTCCAAAAATATTATCAATCAATCATTTGCCAAATCTGAAGCCGAAGTTGAGCGAGTGACGACGACGGCGTGAGGGGGAACCTTCTTCTTAACCCTTTAAGAACTAAAGGAATTGTTTCCTAATATAAGGACAACAATTTTCCTTTCTTCTACCATTATGGGAGAAATGACTTTTCATTTGCAATTTGCAATGATTTTTCATTTTACCTCCAAAATTGGTTCCCCCACATTTTTCTCTTCTTATTTACCATTCACACCTTGCTAAAACCCAACATAATGTTGAAATCCACATTACTTTGTGTGTTGACACCATTAGTTTCATCATTGATCTTCTCTTGAATGGGATAACACTAACAAGGACATTAACAATTCCAAGGGAAAAGAAAAGTGCCACAATGTTACATACCAAAAATACCTTAAATGCGGTTTTTTACCCAACAATGTTTTTCCATCTGCTTGATTAAATCCATCAGGAGGATTAACACCAGCAACAAATGTCACAGTTGCTATTAGTACTGCAACAATTGTTATCGTTTTTCTTGCATTTCTTAGACCTTCACTTTGGAGCTTGATTTTTTTTGTCCTAATAGAGCGATAATTATTGTTATTGTTCTTCCTTTGATGATGATTATTATTGTAATACGAATGTTGAGATGATGAGGACTATGCATAACAATAAATAAAAAACACGTCGGGTGTAGTATCCACTTGTAAATTTCAGTGATCTTGATAGCTCAATTTTTTTCCTAAGATGATTTATTTTTTCACTAAATAATTGAAAACAAAGACAAAATTCACCAAAGAAACATATTGCGTGAGAAAATCAAGTACAGTTATGAACATGTACGTAAACGTTATCCGGAAAAAAGATTCACAAGAACTGAAAACTAACATATATACATGAGGTTGTAATTCCGAACAGTAACAAAAATAGATAATACAACCCAATTAATATTTACTACAGGTAGGCTGAATCTTAATGGTGCAATCAACAAGCGTAGCGGCACAAGCCAATTTCTGGGAAAACAACATGTAGAATAATTATAAGGATGTAATTAAAAGAGGAAAAGAATAAAGGAGAAATCAAAACAATTAAGGAGAATAGAAAGTAAAAGTATAGTGGAACCTAGCTATATCCCACATAGCTAGACACGTTTTACCAAAAAGTACAGCTGTCTCACAATGAATGCACCAAAATTATAATTTTGTCTTTGAATAGATCTTCACAAGATCACATTTCCAGCACAAAGTACAACTTTTATATGATGTGTTCGTCCTTAAGTCCCATTTCTATGTAGGAGTAATATATATATATATATATATAGAGACAGAGAGAGAGATAGATATCCTAACTATTCAATTTTCTTAACTCACAAAAATAATATTATATTGATTGATTTGGCACTTAGCATGATGTCAATGTTATGATCCAAAAAATGGAGCCTTACTTGAAAGACTTTTTTCGTTCTCCTTCTCCACGTGAATGGCAAAAAAAAATCTTACATGTTTCTTTTCTTTCTTTTACAAATAATTATGTACTAAAAGTGATAAACCCCATTTACTTATTTTTAAAAAATATGGATCAAGTGATAAAGGGTATTAAATAAATTTCAGACTTAGCCCATTACTATCAACTAAATAAATTATCTAAAAATTACCCATTAATTAATTAACTAAAGTTAAAAAAATAATTAAAAATTCCTATACCAACTGATCATAATTGACTTGGAGTAACTATCGAGAGGGGGTAAAATGGTAATTCTTACAAAAAAAATCAAAAATGACCTTCTGAGTCATTACATCATCCACCACTATAAACCACATTTATCATCAGGTATAATGTAAAAGAAAGTACTACAAGCTTTGAAAAGTTAACGATATCTGGCACGCATGTTGGACTCCCAAGTCGCCTCTCCAACCGAGCGGTGCTTCCACTGCACCTTCACTGAAGCAATCTCTTTGGTTCTAAGCTTGCAAATCTACCTATAAAACTAGCTATGGGCTCCTCCTCAAATGTCAAGTCTGGACCCTGCTCCACTAAATTGAGTGAAAGCATGTAAGACCATCCATCACATACTTCTGAAGCATGGAGACATGAAATGCAAGATGCACAGTTGATAAGCTAGGAATCAAGGCCAACCTATATTCCACCTCGCAAACTCACCCCAAAATCTCAAAAGGACCAATGAATCAAGGGATAAGCTTGCCCTTCTTCCCTAACCACATCACATTATTCATGGGTGACACTATGAGCCAAATATAATCGCCCTCCATAAATTCTACAGCTCGAACCCTCCTATCTACATAACTCTTCTACCGACTCTGGGCCATCAAGAGTCTTCTCTAAATCCTACAGAGACACTCCATGGCATTTCTAAGCAATATTATATCAAATGAGTCCATCGCAATCGAATTAAACCAACCAATATAAGATCTACGCCGCCTACTAAATATCACCTCAAATGGGGCCATCTGAATATCAGAGTGAACTATTATTCTAGGAAAACTCCGCTAAGGGAAAGTGATGATCCCTAGAGCACCAATTCAATCACACACACTCGGAACATGTCCTCCAACACCTAAATCATCTTTTCGGACTACCCGTTTGTCTGAGGATGAAAGATCGTACTCATATCTAACCAAGTACCTAAATAGTGTTGTAGGGCCCTCCAAAAGTGAGAAGTGAATAATGAACCCCGATCAGAAACAATAGAAATAGGCACCTGATATTGCCGAACTATCTGAATGCTATAGAGTCAAGCTAACTTCTCCATCGTGTACTTAACCTAAACTAGGGATGAAATGGGCAGACTTGGTCATCGGGTCAATAATTACCCAAATAGAATCATAACCACCCACGATGGTAGGAAAGCCCAAAATGAAGTCCATGGTAATATGTTTCCATTTGCAAGTACGAATCAGCATCCTCTAAGATATACCTCTAGGCCATTGATGCTCACACTTGACCTGTTGGCAAGTCAAACACATGGACACAAACTCTGAAATATCTCTCTTCATACCACACCATTAATAATGTTGACTCAGATCGTGGTACATCTTGGCCATTCCTAGATGAATAGAGTACCTAGAAATATGAGCCTCCTCTAGGATCAATCTAACCAACTCTTCCACTTTGGGCACACAAATCCTACCTCTGATCCTCAACACTCTATCGACATCAAGCATAGCCTCTTTGATTTTAGCCCTCGATACCTTATATCGAATAAGGCATAACTACTCACACCAAACCATCGCTCATGGATCTACTCAACCAAAGAATACTGAGCCTCAATAAAAGTGATCATACCACTAACCTCCTCTAAAATCTACAACCAAACAAAGCTATTGGATAATCTCTAAACATCTCTAGCCAATGGTTGGTTCTCATTACTGAGCGCAACAAGATTCCCCATTCTACGAGTCTTCCTACTCAAAGCATTATCCACTAGAGTGGCCTTCCTTGGATGATAGATAATGGTCACGTCAAAGTCCTTATCACGACCTAAAATATACCCTAGGCATATGATGGCGCATAGAACCACGAGAGGCCCTACACAATCCACTTAGTATACATCATGCAATATAATAGAAATAAAGATTTCAAATGAAACAGTCTTATAACTTAAAGAGTTTGACAAAGTGGAAGTTTAACATAAGTCTCAACCAGCCATCTACTACATCATAAGGAACGTGATTGGGACGTAACTCATACATTACATATAAAGTCTAAAAATTGAAATAATGAAAGCAATAAGAGTATCTCGATCCTTGAAATATGGGGAATCACTAATCCTTGAGTGCCAAAAATCAACTAGCCATGACTGAGAGAGGTAGGAGCGTCGAACCCTACACTAGTAAAATAATGTAGGCACAAGTATGCATTAGTGCATGGAATGTACTTAGTGTGATAGAAATGCATAAGAGTTATGTAATCATGCTAAAAGGGACTTTACATGACATGCAATGACCAAGCTAAATCATACGATCAAAGGTTAGAAAAATAAATAATATTCATGGTCAATGCAAGCTTAACATCTTTAAAACAGTTATGAGATACTTTAGAAGCAACCTTAGTTCATTATTGTGAGAAGTTTACCATTTAACCGACATAGACTATTTGAGCTATAACATGGAATCCCGTGTTTGTCCCACACCGAAAAGGGATGTCATTTCTTGCCAAGGTAAGAACCATGAGTCTGAGCTAAAGTGGATCCACTATCTAGTGTCTATCGGAGACAAGTTCTATGCTAGCACATAGTTATAGGACAAGCAAATTGCTACTAGATACCCGGCATTTACTAATGGGTATGCCTCCATATCAATGTCCTCTTGGTGCTGAGTATAAATCCCACGGAATAGTCATTAATCATTGTAACACCCCGAATTCGAGAAAGGGGAATAATAGCATTTTCCAGAAGTTGCAAGTGCCACCAACGGCGGCCACCCATGGCCCGTGGATGGCACCACAGACCGTAGGTGTGGTCCGTGGTTAGTCACCCACAACACCTTCTAGAAGACCCATAACCATGGCCTGACGCAAAAGACCATCGGTCAGACCACGATCCGTGGTTAGGGGTTCACAGGTCAACGCCCCACTTCCACCTCTCTGAAGCCCGATAACGGACCAATTTGACGGACCGTCGATCAAACCACGGTCCGTCAATCAGGGTCTGTAGGTCGTGGGTCAAAAATTAGCTTAGGGGTAGTTGGGTCTTTTCCTAATTATTTTATCCCTAAACTACGTCGTTTTACATAGTTTAAGCCTAGTATTCTAGTCAGAACCTACCCAAAACGTTTATTTACCAAAACTTAGAGCAAATTGAGAAGAAAGAAGGGCCAGTTTTCCAAGAACACACATCAGGTTTCCTTAAAGTTTAAGCCTCGAAATAAAAGGATTTCTCCGTGAATTTCGTCACCAGGTATATGGGATTTCACTAGTGGGTTCCTTTCATCTACTAGGTCCCTAGAATTCAGTCAGATTCTTGATTCTCCATATCTTGTTTAGACCTACGGTTTCTAAAACCTTAGATAATTGTTGTGATTTAGTTGTTGTAGAGTATCCTAAATCAAAATAGCTTGTTTTCTCAAAAAGTTTTTCTGAGTTCCTTGCATGAAACTCAGAACCCTAGTTTTGTGTTGATTCTCCTAGTTCATGAATTACACTTGCTAGATAAAATAGACAGATAATCATGCTCCAGATTTTGAATGTTACATTACCAGTTTATAAATGTTGCATTCTCAGATTTGCATGTCACTATTTCGAGCTATTCAGTATTTCAGTTACATTTCAGTCACATACATATTTAGTTGGGAGTACACTTAGCACCGAGTTGGACTAGGGTTCAGCGTACCCTCATAGTCCTAAAACGGCATGCCCCCATAGGTTTGTAAGTCCCCTCTGTTGGGCATCAGATTTAGTGATCATGTCAGTCATGCCTTTATACCCTTGGCAAGGTATATTGGGTCCTCTCGATGGGGCGTATACATCGGACTCCGTATTTAGCTCACGTGGTTTTATGTCGGTTAATAGTAGCTCCCACAATCAAACTCATAGTGCATTTGACTAGGTTTTCAGCATTTATATCAGTATACAGTTCAGCATGTTATCTTCATGATTAGTACTTGGTCATTGCATTTAGTTTAGCCTTTCAGTTATATTTCAGTATCTATGTTTCTGTTCAGATTATGTCATTTCTCAGTTATGCGTTGTTCAGCTTATATATTTTGTTCAGCTATTATCTATATCATGCATGCTCAGTACATTCCAAGTATTGACGCATACTCTGCACTACATCCTTTCATGAAGTAGATTCGGGTACTTAGCATCTAGCTTAGATCGACTTTTGGTCCGTATTCAGCAACTTCAGTGGTGAATCATCATACTTCAAGGACAATAGACATGCTTTTCATACTTAGTCTTTTATTTAGTTTTCATTTTTTGTTAAAGTTAGCTGGAGGCATGTCCTAGCAACTCTACTTAGTTAGAGGCTTTTCAAACAAGGTAATATATTCAGCTTTCATTTGAGTGGTTGTTTAATATCACTAAGCTCTTAGTATGTTTTATACATTTATAATAGTTGGGTATTCCCCACTTTTAGTTATCTGTTGTTTTAGCTTCTGCATAGTACTTCTTTTATTCAGTAACTTTTATAGTATGCTTATGATATGCCAGACACAGGGTTAGCTTGGGGTCACTCGTGATCCTAGGTCACGTGTTACGTCAAGGGGGTAGCCTTGAGGTGTAACAAACTTGGTATCAGAGCATTAGTTTCAAGAGTCCTAGGATGTCTAAAAGCCGCACTAAGTAGAGTCTCTTTCTTAGGTGTGAAGTGCACTACATCTATGAGAAGGAGGCTACAAAGTGTTTTAAGAAAAAAATAATTTTCCTTGCTATTATTATTGTGCGTGGGATATGATCCAACTTCTCCTTTCTAATCCGTCGTTATGTGTTTAGATCATGCCTCACCATAGAGCTTATGCACGAAATGCTAATGTGCACAACGCTAACGAAGTTCCTCCAGTCCCGAATCATGAGGTTACACATGCAGAATTTTGGAATGTGATTCAACTCTTGGCTTAGAGTGTGGTTACCAGACAATCAGCAAGCTCCAGTTCCTATAAACACTAATAATGGATCAGTTGTAGCTAGGGTTTGAGATTTTGTTTGGATAAATATGCTTGAGTTTCTAGGATCGCAGGTTTGTGAGGACCCACATAACTTCATTAATGAGGTCAAGAAGATTTTTGGAGTGATGCAAGTGATTGGTAATGATAGGGTGGAGTTGGCATCCTACCATCTTAAGGATGTGGCTCACATATGGTTCACACAGTAGAAGGAAAACAACAGTGTGGATGCATCTCCTGTGACTTGGAAGTGTTTTACAGGAGCTTTACTGGACAGGTTCTTCCCAAGGGAGTTGAGAGAAGCTAAGGCACAAGAGTTTATGAACTTGAAACAAGCTACAATTTCAGTCTAAGAGTACAGACTTAAGTTCACTCAGCTCTCCAGGTATGCTCCATATATGGTTCCCGATCCTATGGCACAAATGAGTAAGTTTCTATTTGGGGTGTCCAACATGGTGAAGACAGAGTGCAGAAATACTATGCCTTTAGGGGATATGAGTATCTCTAGGCTTATGAATCATGCTCAGCATGTTGAGGGAGATAAGCTTAGGGGAAATGGCTAAGGACAACAAGAAGGCTAGAACATGGAATTATGAATACTCTTAGCAGAAATCGGGTGAAGGAAATAGATCACAGTTTCAACAGAGGTCTACAGCCCCAGCACCTTCATCAGCTAGTGCTCCATCCCCTAGGTTTCGACAGGATCAGAAAGGGAAGGCATCGGGCTCTAAGTCTCAGGGGAGTATTCTGGTAACAGGACTTTCCCAACTTGCCCAAAGTGCGGTAAGAACCATCCGAGTGAGTGTCTTGCTGGCAGAGAGGGATGTTTTGGGTGTGGTCAGTCTGGCCATAGGTTGAAGGATTTTCCTTCTTCTAGGCAGGGGCAAGAAGGTAACAACAATAGGGCTCAGCTTCACCAGCAGCAGTAGGTCGCCCAACTTAGTAGGGTGTTTCGTCTGGTACATGTGGTGGTCAGCGCCAAAACAGGTTATATGCTCTCCAAGGTCGCCAGGACCAGGAAGATTCTGCTAATGTGGTCATTGGTACGTTACGACTCTTTCATTTAGATATTTATGCGTTGTTAGATCCTGCGAGCTACCCTTTCTTTTGTAACTCCCTATATAGTAGAAAACTTCGGTGTTAGTCTAGAAACTCTTTCAGAACCCTTCTCAGTCTCTACTTCAGTTGGTGACCCAGTTATAGCTAGACAAGTATATAGAAATGGCCATGTTAGAGTGTCTCAGAAAGTCACATCAGCAAATTTTGTAGAGTTAGAAATGGTAAATTTTGATTTCATTCTAGGCATGGATTAGTTACATTCCTGTTATGCCTCAGTCGATTGTAGAACTAGGATCATTCGATTTCAGTTTCCAAATGATCCAATCTTAGAATGGAAGGGTAGTAGCTCAGTGCCAATGCGTCGATTCATTTCTTACCTTAAGGCTAGAAAAATGATCTCTAAAGGGTATGTTTATCATCTTGTTTGGGTTAAGGATTCAAACTCCAAAACCCCAACTCTTGAGTCAGTCCCAGTAGTAAATGAGTTTCCAGAAATATTTCCAGAAGATCTTCCCAGAGTTCCTCCCAAAAGGGAAATCGACTTCGAAATTGATCTCCTTCCAGATACCCAGCCTATCTTGATTCTTCCTTATAGAATGGCTCCAGCCAAGCTAAAGGAATTGACAGAACAGTTGAAAGACCTTCTAAATAAGGGCTTCATCTGACCTAGTATATCTCCATGGGGTACTCTAGTGTTGTTCGTGAAAAATAAATATGGTTTTCTCATAATGTGCATCGACTATCGTCGGTTAAACAAAGTCACCATCAAGAATAAGTATCCCATCCCCAGGATTGGTGATTTGTTCGACCAACTTCAGGGTGCTAGTTATTTTTCAAAAATAGACCTCAGATCCGGCTATCATCAACTCAGAGTCAGAGATAGTGGCATTCCGAAGACACCCTTGAGGACTTGGTATGGTCATTATGAATTTGTGGTTATGTCTTTCAGACGAACAAATGCTCATGCAGCTTTCATGGACTTAATGAACAGGGTGTTCAAACAGTATTTGGATTTGTTCATTATTATTTTTATTGATGATATCCTTATTTATTCTTGGAATGAGGAAGAGTATGCCACTCATCTGAGATTTGTTATGCAAACTCTTAAGGATCACCAGTGTATTGAGTGTTATTGAGAGGAGTAGTATCTTTGAGTTCTGAGTTCTTGAGTATTGAGTTCCTAATCCTTTGTGAAACTATATTCCTAATTATGGGATTACTATAGGTTATGCACAGAGGTCCTAGAGTTGAGTTGTTTATGCCTATAATTCTGCATGAACCCTATGAGTCGAGTATTCTTATGATGAGTAGTATCATTGAGTCCTTGAGTTCTGGAGTTCTTAAGTTTTGAGTATTGAGTTCTATATACGGTTATTCAGATCCTTGAATTGAGTCGTTCAAGTCTATCATTCGGCATGAACCCTATTTTGAGAATTCTTTAACAATTGGTTATAATTTGTTTTTAGACTTGAGTAAATGAGTATGAGTATGGGGAGAGTTGAGTTACCCATGTCTAAATGAGTAAAAGGGAACTAAGTATTCTCGAGCATGTAACACTTTTACATTTAAAACGAGAAAAACATTGATTTCTAAATGAGTTTATGAGGAGTCTTGAGCATCACCTCTTTTAAAAGGATTTTTTGAGTAATTATCTCAAATTGAGGAAGAGTAATGTTTTTAAACAATTAAGCATGAGTTTTATATATTATTGGGAGTAGTATTGAGCACCGATATGGGGATGAGTTCAGACAACTCAAAATCCTCATAAACCATGTATGCCAACGTGGATAAAGGTTCATACTTTTTAAGTATATCTTAGTGGATCTACTTAGTTGAGGATTTCCTATACTCCGGCAAGGTATAGGACAGTTTTTGTAGCGTGGGTGAGGTGTTGTATCATTGCGTAGCTGATAGTGATGGTTGTCGGTTAGAGAATCTCCCAAATAAGAGTTATTATTGTATTTTTGCATACAATTGAGTTATTATCTACTGTTTTAAAAGCCTTCCATATATTGCATCTTTTATTGTTGCTTATTCCTTGAGTTGAGTTGAGTTGAGTTGAGTATCTTCGAATTGAGTATCCTTGAGTTGAGTTGAGTCGAGTTGAGTGATATGAGATGAGGTAAGTATGTTCCATTTTTATTTGTTCAAACTTATGTTAGGTTTCAGTATTCCCCTTACATGCTCGTACATTCAATGTACTGACGCCATTTGGCCTGCATCTTTCATGATGCATATACAAGAATTCAAGGTCATCAACAAACGCTCTGTTGACACACTTGCAGTTCCAGTTAGCTTTGGTGAGCCTCCTTGCTTCCGAAGGGTTCCACTTTTACTTTTCATTTTATTAGGATGTTGTGGGTCTTGTCTCGATAATCCTTCTGTAATAGTAGAGGCTTCATAGATAGTTTAAAGGTCAAGGAGTCTCTTATTATTTCCTTAGTTGTTGGAATGTTTTGAGGTCATGAGACATTTAACTATATCTTGTTAAATTATTTTCAGACAATTATTGGAGATGAGTTCAAATTGAGTTTTTAAAGTTATTTATGCATTTGGAGTTCCCATTTTGCTTGAGTAAGTCTTCTGCTGAGTAATGACCCAGGCTAAGGGTTTGCTTAGGAACCATCAATTGTTCTCGAGTGCCAGATACGCCCAGGGTGTAGGCTCTGGGCGTGACACACATATTCGAGATATGGCATAGCTAGATACATTACAAACGTGTATCTATTTATGTAGAATAACATAATTGCGCAATTAATGGAGTAAATCACTCCTTTAACAACTTTTGAGTATCTATAGCATAATAACTTCCTAAAAAAGTTTCAAAAATCTTGAAATCATTTCCTTCCTTTTGTGAGAAACTAACTAAAACAATGTACATTTCATGTTTCAAAATTATAAATAACAATGTATCTCAAAATAAACACAATATATCTGAGACAAATAATAGTTGAAAGAATAATCATAAAAACTAATATTCATTCCATATATATATATATAAACAATGCATATAAATTAAAACACAATGTATACATACAAATCAAATACATATGAAAATAGTCAAATACATTATAATAACATAATAAATACATATGATAATATTGTGCTAATCAAACTTAGGTAGGAGAAGGAGAAATTGGGAGGGGATTACAATGTGGGGAATCGAACCCTCACCAACAAGATGGGAGTTCAAGTAGTCACTCAACTAAGCTACTAAGATTCACCTTCCATTGTGTAACAGAATACTAAAAATATGTTTACGCAATAAATCTTAGAAGTATTTTTAGGAACAAAATATTAAATATTCAAACATATTTTACTTTAAATTAATTCAAATTTTTCTTTCTAAAACATGTCCAAATAAGCTTAGCATTTATTATTGTTTGTCAGAAGTTAACCAATAGAACAAGCATCGAACGATGTGAACAAACACCGGCTTCTTGCCGGTGTGCATTAGTGAAGCTAATAGTTCGTGATCAAGATTGGATTAGCGAGGAAACTCTTCATTTTAATACAGTTACAAAAATATCCTTATGGGTCCATAACAAAAGTAAGGAGATATATGAATTTTTCTAGATTTTCATTTTTTGACCATTAATAATACAATTATTATTTTTCCCTTAAATAAAGTCACTAAAATGCCATTGTTCTTCTTTCTCATTGCTCTTCTATATAATAGAAACATTTTGTGAGTTTTTCAATTAGAAATATGAACATGAAAAAAATCTTTATTTTTTTCGAAGTTAAACTCCAGAAAAATGTTTAAACGTAAATTTTTTTAAAAAAAATAAATTCTTAAAAAGGTATAGAGAAATAATTTACAATGACCATATTGATATAACGATAACTATATTGATATAACGATGACTATGTGATTATTAAAAATTAATAAATATATAAGTATTTAAATAATTAAAAAGATATAGCGAAGTAATTTACAATGACGATATTAATATGAATATGGTTATTATAGTTTCTTAAAAAACCATTGTTTCCTCCGTTTCAATTTGTTTGACCTATTTTACAATGACGATATGAATGACCCCTTTCTTTTAGCAACTCTTTTATTCTAACTTTCCACATGACATGCTTAAGACAACCAAATTAAAAGACATTTTAGTACATTAGATATATCTTTAATTTTAGATTACAAGATTCAAAGGTCTTTTAGACTTTCTTAAACTCTATGTCAAATCAAAATAGGTCAAACAAATTGAAACGAATGGAGTACAAAGAGATAAGGAAAATGGTTCCAAGGAGAAAATATTTATCCATTATTTTTCTATTTCTATCATATACAAAATTTAAAAACAATATATTTAACTTGATTACAAATTTCATAATTTATACTTTTTCTTTTATAATATTAATTTTTTTGTGTCATTTAAATTATCACAAAATATAAAGGTCAATTTAAATTTTGTGATTTTTAAATTATCTTAGTAGCATGATGATTTTATGAGGAACTTAACACTTTTTCTTAAAAAATCAATATGAAAGAGAGAAATGTTGAATAGGATAATACTTATAAACTAGATATGATGAAAGAGGAAAAAAGTTTGGAAAGCAAAATTATTTATGGTACATACCTTTTTGTTGATTGTGCCTCATCCCTGGTAAAAATTTTCGAAGAAATAACCCAGATCATCATAAACCAAAACTATATTTTCATAGGATTTATAATATTACAATTTTTTTACATATCGAAATTGATTTCATAGAAGGGAGAAAAAACTGAGTACCTAAACAAACTTCCAATAATTACATAATAGAGTTAGATTTATAAATTGAGACTTCAGGAGTGACATAAACGTGGAGTAGCACAAGTTAGCTGAAATAATTAATTACTGAATTAGTTAGTTAATGTTATGTAAAGTTAGTTAGTGAAATGGTGAGCTGTGAAATCAGTGAGCCAGCTGGAAATATAGTTAGTAGATAAACAGTGTGTCTATATATAGTTGTGAACTACTTGTACAGATTAATTCAATACAGATGAAAATTTCCAAATCGATTCTCTCCATTCTTTTTCTTCCTTGCTTGAGTTATGGTCCTCTCTAATCTCCAGATTGAGATTTGTTCATGGTATCAGAGCTTCAAATCAAAGTTTGATTCAAGTTCTCATTTTGATTTTCTCTTCCGTAGCTAATCTGGTAATTTAACATTCGAGATTTTCTGATTTTCTCGAAGAATCATGGCCAACAAAGATACAATTGAGACAATTGAGAAGCAACGTAATCATCCCTTGTATCTTCATCAGTTAGATACTCCAGGATCAGTGTTGACAAGCATCCCACTCACAAGTGTTGAGAATTATGCTGTATGGAGCAGATCGATGATTCTCACACTTCGAGCTAAGAGCAAATTAGGTTTTGTTTATGGAACCTGCAAAAAGAGCAATTATGGAGCTGACCTAGAAGAGCAGTGGAAAAAATGTAATGCGTTTATTTTATCCTGGATCCTCAACTCTGTATCAAAGGAGTTCATGAGTGGGATCATATATGCCACAGATGCATCAGTTGTTTGGTCTGATTTGAAGAAACGTTTTGTTAAGGTTAATGGCTCAAGAGGTTACCAACTACATAGAGAGATTTGTACAATTGCACAGGGTAACTCATCTGTATCTGCATATTTTACCAAATTATGTGTACTTAGGGATGAATTTGATGCACTTGTTCCTCCACCATCATGTGGTTGTGGCAAATCAAAGGTGTATGCTAGTGATCTGCATTGTATGCGTTCATTTTCTTTTCTAATGGGGTTAAATGAGTCTTATAACCAACAAAGGAGCCAAATCTTTATGATTATACCTCTACCATCCCTGAATAACTCCTATTCAATTATTGTTGTAGATGAAGGGTAGAGAATGACTGCTAGTTCGTACTAAGGGGTTAGAATGGGTGAATCATCAACTGCTCTTTATGTGGGAAGCACTAGTTCTAACAAACCTAGCTATCAAGGTAACTTTCATGATGGAACTAGTCTAGGTAGTAATAACTTTGGCTATCCACCTGCTGGCAACAGTTCTTCCAATGTTGTGGGTTACAATTTTCAAAATAGTGGTTCCAGTTCCAATTCACAGAGACATAAAAGGAACTATAATCTGCAATGTGAAGTATGCAAATTGAAAGGACATACCAAGGAAACATGTTACAGGGTAGTTGGATATCCTCCTGGTCATCCCAAGTTTAGGAAGAAATATGGTGGAACAAGGATGGCAAATGCAGTTGATTGTGATGATACTTTCAGTCCTTTCAGTGCAGCTGTGAGGAGCCAAGGTATGCAGGACATATATCCTATGGAACAACCAGTATTCACAAAGGAGCAATATGGACAGATACTCAGACTACTCAGCAAAAAGTAGGGCACTAAAGATTCAGCGGTCAACATGACAAGTATTGCACATGCTTATCTGGTAGATAATAAAGTTGACTATACTTACAAGCAATGGATAGTGGATTCAGGAGCCAGCAAACATATTACTTCAAACTTAGGAGCATTATTTGACACATATGCTTCCCACAAGGCAATAAAAAGCAAGTTCATCTACCTAATGGCCAAACCACCACAATTTCTCATATTGGAAAGTATAAATGGAATGGTAGGCATGTCTTGAAAGATATATTGATAGTGCCTAATTTTAAGCATGATATGTTAACTAAGTCACAACTCACTAAATAGTTGCAGTGCTCAGTTGTGTTTTTCCTTGAGTTTTGTGTATTTCAAGACCTCTCCACTTGGAAAGTGAAGGGGATTGGTAAAGAAAGTGGAGGCCTCTATTTTTTTATGGATCATAGTAATATTCATCCTAGCAACAACAATGGTCCGAAGCTTATGGTTGTTAATGTACACAATGATGGAGCACGCGTATTGTGCCACAAGAGACTAGGACATCCTTCTATCAATGTTCTAATGAGAATCTCATTAGCAGTGGGAGGACATGACAACACCATTCAGAATAAATGCACAGTCTGCCCTGTAGCAAAACAGACTAGATTGTCATTTCCTTTGAGTTGTACTAGCAGTAGAATGTTTGATATAGTACATTTGGATGTTTGGGGTCCCTATAAAACAGCTACTCATAATGATTTTAGATTTTGTTTTTACTTTAGTTGATGATTACAGCAGGATGACATGGTTGTATTTGCTAAGAATAAAGTCAGATGTTATCACTGTATTAAAGAACTTCACTTCAATGATAAGAACTTAGTTTGCCTCTCCTGTGAAGATTTTTAGATCTAACAATGTGACTGAATTTTTTAATAAAGAATGCAAAGCTTTATTTGAAAGCACAGGTACCATACATCAAAGCAGTTGTCCTCACACTCCACAACAAAATGGAGTTGTGGAGAGGAAGCACAAACATATATTAGAGGTAGCTCAAGCCCTTAGATTCCAAGGTAGTATACCTATTAGATTTTGGGGTGAATGTGTCTTAACTGCAGTATACTTGATCAATAGATTACCCACACCAGTCCTTAAGGGTAAGTCTCCATATGAATTGTTCCATAAACACAAAGCCCCCCTTGATCATCTAAGAGTGCTTGGTTGTCATTGCTATGCAACTAAGGTTGTCAAGGTTGACAAATTCTCACCTAGGGATGTTGTTTGTGGCCTCTTAGGATATTTTGTTACTCAGAAAGGTTACATCCTTTTTTACTTACATAACAGTAAGATATTTGTAAGCGGAGATGTAGTTGTTCATGAGAATGTGTTTCCATTCAAGATTGGTTCTTCTCAATGCTTCTGTGCCCCTACTTCCATACCTACTATACCAGTACACTTTGATGAGGATGAGAATTCCATAGTTGGTCCTGGCAAACATGCAAACTCCAATAGTAGTGATAGTGACTTGGTTCCAGATGGTGAGGCCAGTGAATCTATAGTAGAGACATCATTTGCTGATGAGATGAATTTTGATCATGCACCAACTGCAGATGTTGATGATAATCATCACATCTTGGAGGTAGTTCCTAAATTACCAGTTGCCATTCCGGCTTCTAGAAGGTCAACAAGGGCTACTGCAACACCTACATGGCATCAAGATTGTCACTGGTCATAAGGTTGGGAAACAGGTTTCTCACCCTATGGGTAATTGTGTTTCTTATCAGCATATTTCTTCACCATATCAAGCATATATAGGCAACATTTCCACTGTTGTGGAAACATCCACCTATGAAGAAGCTATAACAGACTCTAGATGGGTTCATGCTATGAATCAAGAGTTGCAGGCTTTGAAGGATAATGGGACTTGGAAATTGGTTCCTTTGCATCATAATCAGTCAATTGTTAGGTGCAAATGGAAAATTGGTTCCTTTGCCATCTGGACTATTCCTTATTTACAAAGAAGCAAGGAAACAAGATGGTAATAATACTAGTATATGTGGGTGACTTGCTTATAACTGGAAATGACACACTGTTGATCAAGGAAACTAAACAGGTTCTCCATCAGTCCTTCAAAATTAAGGATTTAGGAGAACTGAAGTTCTTCTTGGGAATTGAATTCAGTAGATCAAAAAGGGGAATTCTAATGAATCAGAGAAAGTATGCTCTAGAACTATTAGTTGAAGCTGGTTTAACATGAGGAAAAGTAGCATTAACTCCTTTGGAGTGCAAAATTAAGGATTTAGGAGAACTGAAGTTCTTCTTGGGAATTGAATTCAGTAGATCAAAAAGGGGAATTCTAATGAATCAGAGAAAGTATGCTCTAGAACTATTAGTTGAAGCTGGTTTAACATGAGGAAAAGTAGCATTAACTCCTTTGGAGTGCAAAATTAAGGATTTAGGAGAACTGAAGTTCTTCTTGGGAATTGAATTCAGTAGATCAAAAAGGGGAATTCTAATGAATCAGAGAAAGTATGCTCTAGAACTATTAGTTGAAGCTGGTTTAACATGAGGAAAAGTAGCATTAACTCCTTTGGAGTGCAAAATTAAGGATTTAGGAGAACTGAAGTTCTTCTTGGGAATTGAATTCAGTAGATCAAAAAGGGGAATTCTAATGAATCAGAGAAAGTATGCTCTAGAACTATTAGTTGAAGCTGGTTTAACATGAGGAAAAGTAGCATTAACTCCTTTGGAGTGCAAAATTAAGGATTTAGGAGAACTGAAGTTCTTCTTGGGAATTGAATTCAGTAGATCAAAAAGGGGAATTCTAATGAATCAGAGAAAGTATGCTCTAG
>JAJOOH010000373.1:0-49775 GCA_029582605.1 Solanum gracilifrons | reverse complement strand
TTATGTGGGTTAGTTGAGGTAATTCGTTTTTAGTTTGTTTGAAATAGGGGTTTCTTAATATGGTTTTATTTCATATATATAAATTATTTTAAGATATTTACCACTTCATTAACTCATTATAACCCAAGACCCCAAATCAAAACCCAACTACTTTCCCCTCCAAAAAACTTCTCTCTAGAAACCCCATTGAAGACCAAGAGAAGGGATAAATCTAGGGTGTGGAGATGGAGGCTTCTTCACTTGAATTTGATGGGATTCTAAGTCTAAGGTATGGTAGTTATTCATCGTTCGGAAGCTATCACCCAAGGAGACCTTTCAAAAGCTTTTAACTCAGATCTAGAAAACCCAATTAGCTTGGGTTTCAACTCAACTCCATGGATTCCTTTTAAAGGTGATTTTAAATATTGAATCATGATTTTTTATGAATGTATGATTGATTTTATATGATTTTAACTCAAATCCTTCAAGAATCCATGAGACCCCCAACCCTAGCTATGGTTATTCTTTACATTATGTGATGGTTTTGCAAGTTGGTCCAATTGATTGGATTTGAGTTAATTATGATGTAATTGGATGATCTAAGTATCATTATTCATGTATATTATATTAACCTATGATTCTAAGGTGAAATGATGAGGCCTAGGGCTATGTCTTGAAATAGGCAAATTTGTGGGTTGAGATGTAACCTTCTAAGAATGGTGAACTTCTTGACGAATTACCTTAGACTAGATCACCTAGACATGAATTGCTTATAAGTAAAGCTTGTAGACATGAACTAACTCGATTAGGGCTTATATGAATAATCTTGTTTGTGTAGTGTTGGGATTGAGTTTATATGTTCCTATACGACTATAATTGTTCAAGAATGATGCATGTGGATAGGTTACCTTGAGAACTAGGATTAATTAACAATCATGTGAGGCATTTATTGAGAGTAAGTCTTGTACTATGAAGGTGACTCCTAGGGCTTAAAGGTAAAGAGCTAAAATGAATAAGCTAAGGGTGTTTAGGCTCCAAGAAGGAAGCCATTATGTATGTTGAATTGTTTATGGTCCTATTGTGAGAAGACATCATCTACATGACTTCTAATATGATTATATGAGTCTATGCATGGAATGAATGTTGTACCTGAGTTATGACTATATCTATGTCTCATATGGTGAATGCTAGATATGTTGACTTAACATGACCCTTGAATGCAATATATGTGAATTATGCATGATTGTGATATTATGTACATGCTTATGAACACTTTGAGAGGGGAGTGTCTATGGTGATAATGTTGTTGTTGTTCTGTCATTATAAGGACAATTATACACACACTCCATGCTTAAATTAGATTATGAGGTAATTGTGGTGTCAATTGAAAGACTAGTTCTCATGTGCACCTTTACATACTATTATGCATGAAATGTACATGACCATGATGATCTATTTGAAAGGTGGAAGGGTTAATTATTGTGTATGTTGTGGTATTGATGCAATATCCTTCTTCTCCTACACCCTAACACTTATCTATGCATGAAAAGACTATCATTATGATATTAATGTTGGGTAGATTGAAAAGGACACTTTCATGAAAATGATGTGAGAGACTTACTCACATTCTAAGGATTCTAAGGGTGAAAGGCTATTTTCACCTAAAGAATCCATGAGCTACCATGATACCATGATGGTTCAATGTTAGGCATTCTTCCATAAACATGATTATAAAGTAAAGAATTAACATGAATATTAAAAGGGAATTAAGCTTAGCACCGAGTGGATAGGAACAAGAGATGGAAACCTTTTACCTTAGTCAGTCCGAGTTCTAGTAGCAATCTCCCTATCCTATAACTATGTGCCCCCATAGGTCTCTTAGCTAGTGGATCCACCTATAACCTAAACATATTTGTTCTACCTTAGGCAATTAGAACACATGTTTTTAGTGTGGGTTCAAGACACCATATTCCATGTAGCTAGCATGGTCTATGTCGGTTAAGGCTATATCTCCCTACATGAACAAGTAACATGAATAACTAAGAAGAAAAAGTAACTTGAATAAGAACAAGAGCATGGATTATTTACTATAGTCCCCTTAAGAGGTTCCACTTAGTATGAATGGGGGTATGGGACTTCATTCATTCATTGCACAAGTAAGCTTTGAGAGTGGGTATTGTAGGTTTGACTCATGAGATGATGATTATGAGTTATGCATGCTTTCTTATGAATTATGAACACGAACATGAATATGAACATAGACTATGCTTATGACTTCTTAATAGGTTTACTTAGTATAGGTGGGGGTATGTGACTTCACTTATACAATGCACAACTTTACTTATAAGGGGGTTGTGGTGTGGTTTTCCTTATGCTATGAAGATATGTGAATATATATGCATGATATGGGTTGTTGTTATGAATGACTTTACTTAATACAATTTATGAACATTAATGGCTCTTTGTCTATATCTGTTGGCTATGATTGACGTCAAGGTATGTTATTCATGATAATGGTGGCCTAGAAGTGATACTTAGTCTGGATGGGATTATGGGGTCCTACCCATGCATTGCACAAGTAGAGCTTAAGGTTTCTTATGTGATAATTCTATTATGTTGAGAGGATCTTGGTATTTGACTATGTATTATGCTTATATTGTAGATGATGCTTATAATTATGAAGATATCTCTTATGCTATAATGAATTGTATGCGAATTGCTTTATGAGTTGCATTCTCCAACGATTACAAAGATGATGTTCAAAAAGTGCATATAGCATGGTTTCCCTGAAAATGTCCCTTTTATGCATGTTTTAAGGATTTTTTTGCATGGCTTCCATACTTAGTACTTTTTGTGCTAACCCCATGTTTCTACATTTTCTACAAGTGTAGGTTTTGGTGATATTGGATTTCATCCTTGTGGCTAGGCTCTAGTAGATCAAGAAGAAGAAGATTGGTGAGTCATCATTGTATTCGAGGATTTAACCATGTGTACTTTATTGTCTTATTTTATGTTGAGTTTTATGTAAGGGCTATGTCCCTAAGATTGTATTTAAAAAGTTTAAATTCAAGTGTTAGATAGTTTCAGACATAGTGTTATATATTCTTTCTCATTTTATAGAAGTCTTCGATTGTAAAGAAAAGCTTTAAATTCCGCACTATTTTCTTATGATCTTATGACTATGATTATGCTAAGGGCTTGTATGAGATACCTTCAGAGTCAAGTACATTGTGTTACGTCTAGGGGGTACCCCTGGGTTGTGAGATGGGACCACGGACTGTAGGTGTGGTCTGTGGTTGGTCACCCCCAACTTTGACTCAGAGGTCCGGAACCACGGTTGGACCCACGAACCGTAGGTTGGTCCATGGTCCATGGTTGAGGGCCCGTGCGCTAGACCCTCATAATCTAGCTTTTGACCATAGATGACGGCCGTGTAGGATGGACCGTAGGTCAGTACACGGTACATCAATCGGGGTACATGGGTCGTGCCTACCAATTAAGTTTTAGGGGTAGTTGGATCTTTTCATGATTATTTTATATCTAAACTACGTAGCTTTAACCTTTAGTGAGACCCCTATATAAGTGATTCAAACCCCCAAATTTGTTCATTCACTTTATTGTCTTCAAATTCACAAAAAGAAAAACTCTCGGGGTCTTTTACGCCATTAAATCTAGGGGTACCCCTAGGTCATGAAAACTTTGTAATCAGAACACAAGGTTTAGAATAGTCCTAAGATGTCTCATAAGACACGTCGAGTAGAGTCTTATTCATGAGTGTGAAGCGTGCCACATTTATATATAAGAGGCTACAAGATTATTAGGAAAATCAACTTCATTCATTACTCTAAAAATGTGGATAGAGTTCAACTATATAGGGTCACTCTCCTAATGCTTATCTAATTCTCTACATGACATGGCTACTTGAATAGCTTATGCTAGAAGGGATACGAGGGAGAATGCGGAACAAGAAACTCTTCCCCAATCTCGGCAAGTTCCAATCGTTCCTTTAGCCGAGAAAGTGACTAGTGCGATCTTTAGGGCTAGATTTCAAGTGTTGGATCAAGTCATGACGGCCCAAACCACTAGGGAGGTTGTGTTTCCCGTGAACCCTAATGTGCGTATGGAAGAATCTCGAGTGAGGGACTTCACTAGGATGAATCCTATGGAGTTTCATGGTTCTAAGATTGAGGAAGATCCTCAAGAGTTCATTGATGAGGTCTACAAGATCGTGATGATCATAGTAGTAATGGTGCTGGAAAAGGCAGAGTTGTTTGCCCACTTATCGACTTAAATGATTTGCTCAAATATGGTACAACCAATGGAATGAAGGTTGACTGTGAGATGCATGTATTGATTTGAAAAAGTTTAAAGCTGCTTTTATTGATAGGTTCTTTCCCCTTGAGATTATGGAAACAAATGTTCTTGAGTTTATCAACTTTCTTCAAGAGAGTATGAGTGTGAGGGAATATGCTTTCAAGTTCACACAATTGTGTAAATATAGTCCCACAATGGTTGCCGATCCTAGGGCAAAGATGAGTAAGTTCATTTCGGGTTTGGCCAAAATAGTGGTTAAAGTGTGTTGTGTCATTATGCTCATTAATGATATGGACTTCTCCCTTCTAATGGTTCATGCTCAACAGATCGATGAGGAGAAACTTAAGGAAAAGTCTAGGGAGACAAAGAGGTCTAGAACTTTTCATGGTAATTTGTCTCATGCAATGTTTGATGGACATGGTTGTCCTAGGTTTCGACAAAATATTTTCGGTCAGGTTCCTCCAATGCTCCTCCTAAGTTCAAAAAAGATAGGGTGTCTAACCTTAAGCCTCAAGGAAGGAATGGTAGTGGATCTTCATTGACTATGTCTACTTGTACTAGGTGGGAATGAAGTACGAGGGTAAGTGCTTAGCCGGCACGGATGGTTTCTTTAGTTGCAGTGAGAATTGTCATCAGATGAAGGATTGTCTGATGCTTATGGTTAATGGAAGAGAGGACAAGCAAGCTCCTCTTAGTTGTTCGGGTCCTAATGCTCCCAAGCAAAACTGATTCTATGCACTTCAGACTCATAGTGAACAAGAGGGCTCTCCTTATCTGGTTACCGACATGTTGAAAGTTTTTCAACTTGATGTTTATGCTTTACTTTCTCCAAGTGCTACCTTGTCTTTTGTGATGACATATGTGGCTATGAGGTTTGAAGTTCTTTCAATGTATTGTTAGATCCTTTTTCTGTCTCTACTACTATTGGTGATTCTATTATGGCTAAGAGGGTCTACAGAAAGTGTCCCATCTCCTTGTCTCATAGAGTTACTCTTTTTGACTTGGTAAAGCTTGATATGCTAGATTATGATTTAACCTTGGTATGGATTAGTTACACTCATGTTATGCTTCTATTGATTGTAGAACTCGTGTAGTCAAGTTTATGTTCCCTAATAAGCCTATCCTAGAGTGGAAAGGGGGAAAATCTATTCCTAAGGGTCAATTTGTCTCTTGTCTTAAAGAAATACCATCTAGTTAGGGCGAGGGATGTGGATTTTGAAACCCCCTCTCTTGAGTCGGTCCCCACTTTTAATTAGTTTCTGGAAGTGTTCCCATATGATTTACTCGGTATTCCTCCCGAGAGGGAAATAGACTTTGGTATTGACCTCCTTTCAGATACGCAACCTATTTATTTTCCTCCTTACCGTATGTATCCGGCAACTCTAAAAGAGTTAAAAGAACAATTGAAAGACTTGTTGGATAAGGGTTTCATCTGATCGAGTATCTCTCCAAGGGGTGCTCCAGTCTTGTTTGTTAGAAAATAAATGGTTCTATTCATATGTGTATTGACTATCGCCAGTTGAACAAGGTGACGATTAAGAATAAATATCCTCTTCCAAGGATAGATGACTTATTTGACAAACTTCAATGAGCAAATTATTTCTCTAAAATTGATCTTCGATCGAGATATCACAAATTCAGGGTGAAGGAAGATGATATTTCGAAGACGATTTTCAAACTTGGTATGGTCATTATGTATTTTTGCTAATGTTATTTGGGTTGACTAATGTTCCGACAGCGTTTATTGATTTGATGAATATGGTGTTTAGACATTACCTTGATATGTTTGTGATTGTGTTCATTGATAATATATTTATCTATTTGAGAAATAAGAATGAGCATATTGATCATTTGATGATTGTATTGCAAATCCTTAAGGACCAACAACACTGTGCAAAGTTTAGAAAATTTGAATTTTGGTTCAGTTTTGTAGTTTTTTTGGGTCATATTGTTTCAAGTAAGGGCATTAAGGTAGATCTTATGAAGACGGATGCATTCAAGAGTTGTCCTAGACCTCCATCCCTATCGGATATTAGGAATTTCTTGGGTTTAGCCAGTTACTATAGAAGGTTTGTTGAGGGATTCTCTTCTATTTCCTCTACTTTAATGGCTTTGACGCAAAAGAAGGCTAAGTTCATATGGTCAGAAGCGTGTGAGAAGAGTTTACAAAACTCGAAGGATAGACTTACTTCTACTCCAGTGTTGTTTTTCCTAGAAGGGACTGATGGTCTTGTGGTTTATTTTGATGCCTCTAGAGGTGGTCTAGGTTATTTCCTATGCCCAAGTCAACATAATATTCACGAGAAGAATTACCCTACCCATGACATTGAAGTACCGACGGTTGTTTTTCCCAAGAATATTTGGAGACATTATTTTTATGGTGTTTATATAGATGTGTTCATCAACCACAAGAGTTTGCAATATGTGTTTAATCAGATAGATCTAAACATTAGCAAAAGAAGGTGGCTTGAGTTATTAAAATATTATGATATGCGTGTTCTCTACAACTGCGATAAGGCTTATGTGGTGGAGGATGCTCTTAGTTGGTTATCCATATGTAGTGTTGCTCATATTAAAGAAGGTAAGAAAGATTTGGATCGAGCTATTTATAGATTGGCCTGGTTGGGTGTTCAGTGTGTGGACTCCACCAAGGGTGGTGTTACGGCTCACAATGGTTCCGAATCGTCTTTTGTGATGGATGTGAAAGCCAAGCAAGGTCTTTATCCGATTTTGGTTGACTGAAAAGAAACGGTACTTAAGAAATCCACTGAGGCTTTCTCCCAAGGGGGAGATGGTGCACATACACATCAAGGTCACTTGTGTGTTCTTAATCCTCATGACTTGAGGGAACCGGCCGTGTATGAAGCCCATTGTTAGCGGTCTTCTATTTACCTGGGAGTCATCAAGTTGTACCATGATTTATTGGAGGTCGATTGGTTGTATGAGATGAAAAAGGATATTAAGTGTCCTAATTGTTAACAAGTGAAAGTTGAGCATAGGAAACCCGGAGGTTTGTCCAAAAATATTAGAATTCCTACGTGGAAATGGTAAGATTTGAACATGGACTTTATTGTTGGTTTGCCTCGCACCCGACGAAATTACTCAATTTGGGTTATAGTAGATCGGATGACGAAATCGACTCATTTTCTTCCCAACAAGGTTACCTATTTGGCAGAGGACTATGCTAAGTTGTACTTGAGAGAAATGGTGAAGTTGCATACAGTGCCTTTCTGGTTTATTTCTAATCGTGGTACCTGATTCAGTTCTCAGTTTTGGTAATCTTTCTAAAAGGGCCTCGGTACTCGAGTTAATCTTAGTTTAGGCCTTTCATCCCCTAACCGATTGACAAGTGGAGCGTACTATCCAAACTTTTGAAGACATGATAGGAGCTTGTGTGGTTGATTTTAATGGAAATTGGGATGACCATTTGCCCTTGATCGAGTTTACTTATAACAATAGCTATGACTCGAGCATTCATATGACTCCATTTGAGGCATTATATGGTAGAAGTTGTAGATATCCTATATGTTGGTTTGAGGTGAGTGAAGTTGCTCTAATAGGCCCCGAGTTGGTACATGAGGCCATAGAGAAGGTTGAAAACGGCTCAAAGCCGGCAAAAGTCATATGTCGATGTAAGAAAAAGATATCTTCAGTTTGATGTTCATGATTGGGTTTACTTGAAAATATCACCTATGAAGGGTGTAATAAGGTTTGGTAAGAAAGGGAAGCTTAGTCCTTGTTATGTTGGCCCAGATAAGGTTTATAGACGTGTTTGTAAGGTTGCTTTTGAACTAGAATTGCCTAATGAGTTCACATCGGTGACTCCGGTTTTACATATCTTCATGCTGAAGAAATGCATTGGTGATCCGACATTTATAGTTCCCTTAGAAGGTTTGGGAGTTAAGGAGAATATTTTTATGAAGAAGTTTCGGTTTAGATTTTAGATAGGCAAGTCAAGAAGTTGAGAAATAAAGAAGTTCCTTCCGTGAAGCTATTGTTGATTAATCAACCAGTTGAGGGAGCTGCATTAGAAGATGAGGCCAATATGATGTTTGAATATCCTCATCTGTTTCCTTCTACTCCTACTCTAGCTAGAGCTAATGAGTTCCTCATGGTTTGTCCTTTCGTTTTGGAGTCATGTGTCTTAAATTGTTCCATGACTTCCATACTATGCAGGATTTATGAAAAGTTAAGTTTTGAGACAAATGAGTTTATTTGATTGATATTTACATGTTTATGTGCATTCATGTCAAATTGTATATAGACTACATGATATGATGCTATGAGTATGTTTTAGCTTGGCGTTGATGTTTCTTCCTCGGATATTCGCTTGGAGTTGATGTTTCCTCTTTAGATATGTGTATTGCATGCATGATGGGCTGATAGATTTAGCTCTAGCCCTCTTAGGATGTTTTGATTACGTCGTAGCTTGGAGTCGATATTTCCTCCTTAGTTATATGCATTAAAATGAAGTTGCATTAATGGTTGGATTGTTAGTTTCACCTCTACCCTTTTTGTACTAGCTTGAATCTCATTCGAGGATGAATGATCCAAAAAGGGATATATTGTAATACCCTAGATCCGAAAGAGGGTTAGATAGAAAATTTTAGAAATTGCATGTGCGAAATGATAGTGGCCAACCACGACCCATGAAAGGTCCAGAACCACGACCGGACCCATGCACCGTCGATTGGTCCTTGGTCAGTGATTTAGGGCCCGTGGTCCAGCCACTAGAATCCAGCTTCTGACCATGGACGATGGTCGTGCAGGATGGATCGTTGATCAGTCCAGGTCATTCGGCGGGGGTTCGTAGATCGTGGCTAATACTTAAGTTTTAGGGGCAGGTTATTAATCTGAAATTTCACCTCATTAGGGCTTTGTTTTCTTAGTTTTATTGTTATTAATTACCAACTTATGCTCTAAACGATAGTTAAATTGTTTATTTGTAGCAATGAATACTAAGGAGCAAGGCAAGGACATTACCGGGCATAAAGGAGTGAAAAAGCTGAAGGAGCTGAAGAAAGTAAATCCTCAAGATCACTCGGCGAGCCGCCGAATGGCTCTTTAGCTCGCCAAAAGTTCAAGCATGCCAGCCCTGGGGAAGAACCTACTTGGCGATGGAAATGGAAAGTCAGCAAACCGCTGAATGGATGGGCAACCTCGATCCTGATCACCTAAAATCACAGAAACCTGAGGATAAAACGTCAAGGCAAACCTGTGATGGAATGGAGCAATGGGCGTGTCGCAGATCACTCGTTTTACTACGACTAATGGTTCTGAAAGCTAAAATTTGGAAAACTGTAAATTGAATTTCAAAAGGCAGAAAAAGGATCTGGAATCAATTCTTTTATCGATCCTAGTGTTGAGTCTATCCAGTTCTTCCGGAGAAGATTTCCATTGTTGAACTTTGCTCTTTTGAGACTTGGTTTTAAGGATTTTCTTTTGGGTTTTTGAATTAAGTTGATTTGAAACATTATAGAGATTTGGGAACCATTACCCAGATTATGGGGAACATAATTGGTATTGATTTCTTCCTTTTTATAATGTGTGGCTAAAACCCCAATTCTTGGGGTATGATTATGTGATTATTTGCTTTAATTAGCTAGTGGGTATTGTTGTTTAATGATTTAAATGCTAATTTGTAGTGGATTTAATTGATAGCTTTGTACTAATCTATGAATTGTAGTTGCAAATACAATTCTATGTTAGTGTTCTAGGCTTTCTTGAGAAAGAAGTTTTAGAACCACGGTTATTGGTTGACGTTTGTAGTAATGGGGTTGTTGTGGGTTCAGCTCGAGAGGGTGAATTTTAACTCGATTCTATATGTCTAGCTCTAGAGAGTAGATAAATTAAGGTTTTGGGCTTCTTTTAGTGTTATGCTTGTCGAGGTTCGAGAGAACTCGCTTGAATCATAATAGTTGTTCGAGAGAAACCTATTGCATCTAAGTCTAGCCTACCCATTGAGATTTAGCAATTGTTAGTAAGTTCCAGTTACCCATAGAGTGAAATTAACTTATAATCGATCACATCCCAGAGAATTCCTCTCTACTTATTAGTTACCCTTATTTTCCTAATTTTTATATTTGTTATTGGATTAACCAAATCCCCCCATCTGACATTTGTTTCAACCCCTTTGATTTATTTAGATGATTTCAATAATTTCTATTCCTATAACTGATTAGGCCACATTTATAACTTTGTAATTGAATTCAAATTTGTACCGATCCTTGTTGGTTTGACCCCAACTCTTTGTTAGGTTTAAAACTAGATCACAATCGCCTACACCTAGTATTGGATGAGGTGTAGTTGAGCGTTTATCAAAAATGATGTCGGTGCCGGGATTGGTGTTTACAGTTCTATTATTGAAGTTTAAATTGTGATCTTTTTGTGTTGTAGTTGAATCGACATACCTTGTCTTATTTTTGTTGTCGGCTATTTGTAAACAGAGGATGAGATGAGTTTGAACGGGAATAACGGAAGACAAATTGGACACCAGGATGACATGGGAAATTTGAATAATGTCCATAAAATCAACTTGGGTAGTGTAGCACCCCTGATTGGAAGGAGCTATGATGGCCGCTTTTAGAGAAGTTCTAGGTGTCACCCACGAGGGCCAATCACACCGCATGGTTGGACCCATGCCCCGTTGGTGGTACTCGTGGATTTCCACCATGGAAATTGCATAAGCATATGACCCACGACAAGGACACACTCCCCATGGATGGGTCCACAGCCCGTGGTTGGGAGGAACTGTCGACGGCCAAAAGTCTGTGACCAAACGAAGGCTGACAAGGACGGACCGTAGGTCCATTCATGGTCCGTTAGTTGTGGTCTCGCGGTTGGTGAATGCACGGTTATTTTAGGGACTTAAGGGTATTTTCCGGTTTTAATTAAACTAATGTGGTGTTTTTTTTCCTAGACCTAGACTACCTATATAAGGACTTAAGGGGTATTTTCTCAATTCCCAAACGAAAACCCAAATGATCTCTCAAATATTCTCTCTCGAGAAGGTGGAAGAAGAAAAAGGAGAAGCTAGGATAAGAGCAAGTCTCTAAATCTTCAAGCTTTTGTGGGAATGGTTACTAAGGTATGATGACTTTTAGTCCATGGCATCCTTCCTATAGTGGAGTCCCCTAGAATTCCACAATTTGAAGAAGAATTTCCCCAATTTTAGTTAGGGTTTCTTCCAATGTTGTGTGTCATGTTGAATGTTGATCCAATTTAGTTGATTATGATTGTATATCATTGAATTGATAGGATTACATGTTTTTAGGATGAAATTACATATACCCATGCCTATTTTATGATTTTACCTAGAATTGACATAATTGGATTTGATGCCTAGAAGGAAAACATTATGGGTTTTAATATCTCCTTATAAGATTGATGAATAATAACTAGAATTGCTTGAGATTGAAGAATATATGATGAATGTGATTTTAATTGCTTGAGAATAAAGCTTAGATGATGATCATGAGAATTAGGGCTTTGAGAGTAAAGCTTATGATATGAATTATTGGTAATTGATGTTATGTTGAGGAAAGGCTACATCCCACATGAATTGCTTAGTTATGAATGTGTGAATGTTAAAGGTTTACGAACATGAATGATTCTAGGTTGAAATGATTGCTCACCTAAAATAAATCTAGTCTAAAAGTTTATGTAATTGATGAGGCTAAAGGCGATTATCCTTGACCTTCATATGTAAGGATATGAGGTGATTCCAATACTCCTTAGAATTGAACAAGAGGCGAGTCCCCACGTTCTTACTATGATGAATGGACATGGAGGCGAGTACCGATGCTCGTTATGAAATGATGTGGAGTCAAGTACCCTTGTCATATGATGGGTTATGGATGAAAGTACCCACGATCTAAAAGTAGGTAAACCAAGAGGCAAATACCCATTAACCTTGATAAGCTTGGAATAGAGGAGAATCCCCATATCTTTAAAAGTAAGTATGAATAATGTGATTATGTTATGAACATTAAAGCATAGGAGAATAGTGCGGAATTTAAAACTTTTCTTACAATCAAAGTCTCTCATAAAATGAAAGAGAATCTATGACACTATGTCTCAAACCATCTATTATACTTGGAATAAAACTCTTGAAAAACAAATCTTAGGGACACAACCCTTACAACAAAAGTCTAAAACATAATAGAAAGACAATAAAAGATATATGGTTGACCCCTCGGATACGATGAGGACTCACCAATCTTCTTCTTCTTGATGTCCTATGAACCTAGCCATAAGGATGTAATACAATATCTCCAAAGCCTACACTTATAAAAAATGTAGAAAGATGCGGTTAGCACAAAAAGTACTAAGTATGGAAGTAATGCACAAAACAATTAAAACATGCATAAAAAGGGACATTTCATTTGAAATCATTCTTTATGCCATTTTTGAACATCATCTTTGAAATAGTTGGAGAATGCAACCAATAAGGCAACTCACACACATTTCATCAGAACATGAGAGATATCATTATAATAGCAACATAGCCTCCAACATCAACATAATAGAAATCCCAAACTTTACAATACATAGCCTCCAATAATAAAGTAATACAAAGTCAAATACCTAGATCATCTCATTATTAAGTAATCATCACATAAGAAACCCCTAAGAAACACTTGTGCAATATATGGTAACTAACATGCATTTACGATGTGCAACACAAGCCACATTCACATTCATCCTCATTTCATAGCAAAGACATTACCTTAGTAACCCCTAAGGAACACTTGTGCAATGTGTTGTTAGCATCCCATAATACCAACCCTACTAAGTACTCCTTTGAAGCTACCTTAGTCATGCATTACATCTTTAGACCTCATTAGAATCAATAGTCACAAATAAGGAAATAGTCATGTACATTACTTGAATACAAGGAAAGTCATTTATAACAACTACCAATTGAATATACATGCATGCATTCAAATCTCATCATAATACAAAGGAACCAACCCATGACGTCCTACTAAGTCTACCTGTGTAATGTAGAGGTGAAGTCCCATACCCCCACTCCTACTAAGTAAAACTCATTAAGAAATCATAGTATAGTTCATGTCTCATTAATTATCCTTATTATATAGGGAAAAGTTGCCATAATAGAAATAGACCATCTGAGCTACATGGAATCCGGTATTGTATAGCCCCACACCGAAAGAAGGTGTTCTACTTGCCTAAGGTAGAACTAAATATATAACTATAAGGTGGATCCACTAGCTAAGTCTTATGTGGGAACATAGTTATGGGATAGGGAGATTGCTTCTAGAAACCTGCCCTATTGCATTAGCGGAGGAGATTCCATCTCATGAGTTCACTTGGATGACCCAACCTTTTGCATTAGCGAAAGGGCCTTTACCTCATTGTTCATATCCACTAGGTGCTAAGCATTAATTTCCAATTTATACATTATTAGTCTTTGAATTGAATTTACATGTGCGAAGGAATACTTTGCCCTTCGTTCAATACAATTCATCAAAGTAGCTCATAGATTTATGAAAGGTGAGAACATACTTTCAACTTTAGTATCAAAATTAGTATGTGAAAATAATTTTCACACCAAGATCATGTGTTCTCATGATTATGGACTTTCAATCAACACAATAGGATCATCATGGTCATGTACATTTCATGCATAATAATGTGTACATGTGCATATGAGAACTATACTTTCAATTAACACCATTGATACATTATAATCATGTTTATGCATAGAGTGTGTGTGTGATTGTCCTTGCAATGACACAATCAACAACATTATCATCATGGACACTTCATTCATAATTAAGTATAAGGGAAAGGGAGGTATAGCCTTTCAACAATACCACAATATACACAATATGTTTGTCATGACCCGGGGTTACCCCCTAGAAGTAACACGACGTAATTGACCTCGAAGAGGTCGCTACAAGCCTCATAGCATTCATGAACATTAAAGCATAATAAAATAATGAGGAATTTATAACTTTTCTTACAATCGATGTCTATTATAAAATGAAAGAGATTTTATGACACTATGTCTCAAACCATCAATTATACTTGGAATAAAACTCTTGAAATATAAATCTTAGGAACACAGCCTTTAAAACAAAAGTCTAAAACATAATAGAAAGACAATAAAGGACATATGGTTGAGCCCTCGAATACGATGAGGACTCACCAATCTTCTTCTTCTTGATCTCCTATGAACCTAGCCACGAGGATGGAATACAATAACTCCAAATCCTACACTTGTAGAAAATGTAGAAAGATGGGGTTAGCACAAAAAGTACCAAGTATGGAAGCCATGCACAAAACCATTAAAACATGCATAGAAAGGGACATTTCATTTGAAATCATGCTTTATGCCATGTTTGAACATCATCTTTAAAATATTTGGAGAATGCAACCAATAAGGGAACTCACACACATTTCATCATAACATGAGCGATATCATTATAATAACAGCATAGTCTCCAACATCAACATAATACAAATCCCAAACTTCCCAATACATAGCCTCCAATCATAAAGTAATACAAATTCAAATACCAAGATAATATTATCATTAAGTAATCATCACATAAGCAACCCCTAGGAAACACTTGTGCAATATATGGTAACTAACATGTATTTACAATGTACAACACAAGCCACAATCACATTCATCCTTATTTCATAGCAAAGCCATTACCTTAGTAACCCCTAAGGAACACTTGTGCAATGTGTGGTTAACATCCCATAATACCAACCTTACTAAGTACTAATTTGAAGCTACCTTAGTCATGTATTTTATCTTTAGACCTCATTATAATCAACAGTCACAAATAAGGAAATAGTCATGTACATTACTTGAATACAATGAAAGTCATTTACAACAACCACCCATTCAATATACATGCATGCATTCAAATCTCATCATAATACAAAGAAACCATCCCATGACATCCTACTAACTCTAGTTGTGCAATGTAGAAGTGAAGTCTCATACCCTGACTCCTACAAAGTAAAACTCATTAAGAAATCATAGTATAGTTCATATCTCATTAATTATCCGTATTATATAGGGAAAAGTTGCCATAACCAACATAGACCATATGAGCTACATGGAATCCTTTTTCGTATAACCCCACATCGAAAGAAGGTGTCCTACTTGTCTAAGGTAGAACTAAATATATAGCAATAAGGTGGATCTATTAGCTAAGTCCTATATGGGAACATAGTTATGGGATAGGGAGAATGCTTCTAGAAACATGCCCTATTGCATTAGCAGAGGGGATTCCATCTGATAAGTTCACTTGGACGACCCAACCTATTGCATTAGCGAAAGGGCCATTACCTCATTGTCCATATCCACTCGGTGCGAAGCATTATTTCCCAATTTATATATTATTAGTCTTTAAATTGTATTTACATGTGTGAAGGAATACTTTGCCCTTCGTTCAATACAATTCATCAAAGTAGCTCATAGATTCATTAAAGGTGGGAATGTACTTTCAACTTTAGAATCATCGTTAGTATGTGATAATAACTTTCACACCAAGATCATGTTTTCTCATGAGAATGGACTTTCAATCAAATAATAGGATCATTATGGTCATGTACATTTCATGAATAATAATGTGTAAAGGTGCATATGAGGACTATACTTTTAATTAACACCATTGATACATCATAATCATGTTTATGCATGGAGTGTGTGTGTGATTGTCCTTGAAATGACAAAATCAACAACATTATCATCATGGACAACTCATTCATAAGTAAGTATAAGGGTAAGGTAAGAACAGTCTTCCAACAATACCATAATATACACAATATTCATAGGACCCTCAAGTTCTAAGTAAATCATGAATTCACACACAATCTTGTCAACATGCACAAACCTTTACAATATTCCCTTCAAGGGCTATGGACCAACTCATCCCAAGCATATAGCAACAGAACATTAGATAAGGGAATACCATGATCCAATAACTCATCAATACCTTGATCACATCATGATTGACAGTTTATACTTCCAGTATTCATAAACATACATATAATTTCATGAAAAAGTCAATTCATGTGTAGCAGTATTACCCTAAACCAATTCAAGTCTAGGTGATCTAATCTAAGGCATTATTGGGAGAAATTCATCATCCTTGAAGGATCACATTTAAACCCTCAATTAGCCTGTTTCATGGCACAACCCTAGACTATATCAATCCAACTTAGAAATCTTAGGTTAATCAAGTATACATGTAAAATCACACTTAGATCATGCAATTCCATCATAATTAACTCATATTCATTCAATTGAACCAACTTGCAAAACCATAATATAATGTAAAGAAGAACCATAGCTAGGGTTTGGGGAAAACTCATGGATTCTTGAAGGAATTCGAGTTAATATCATCTAAAATCAGTAGTATCATAAAAAACAAACATAATTCAACCTTTAAGAACAACTTTGAAAGGAAACCATAGGGTTTTAGTTGAAACCGTAGCTAATTGGGTTTTCTAAAATTGAGTTAAAAGCTTTTGAAAGGGTACCTTGGGTGATAGCTTCCAAAGGATGAAGAACTCCCATACCTTAGGTGTAGAATCCTTCCAAATTCGTATTGAAAAACTCCTTCTTCAAACTCTAACTTGGTTTCCTTCTAGGTTCTTCAATGGAGTTTCTAGACAGAAGATTCTTGGAGAGAAGAGTAGTTGGATTTTGATTTGGAGTCTTGGGTTATAATGATATAATAAGGTGTTTATGGATTTAAAATACTTTATATACATGTATAATTACCATATTAAATGACCCCTAATGGAAACTAATTAAAAAGGATTTAGTTGGAATTTACTTACCTTGGTTGAAATGTTTGGAAACTTACAGGTGCGGTTCACGAGACCCCCATCCACGGACTATGGATGGGACCACGGCCCATCCTGTGGGTTCATGGTTTGGGTCTACAGCTATATCTTGATATCCTTGACCTACGGATCAAGGCCACGAACCGTAGATCAATCTACTGGCCATGGATTGCATCCGTGGTTCATGGAATTCTGGCAGCTTTTGCCAACTTAGGCAGAGTTCGGGTTAGGCTATAAGGTCCTCCCCAAGGACCCTTGGTTGGTCTTTAGGGGGTTCGTACCTTGAATTTTAACCCCTAGACTTGTCAACCTAAGCTTGGGAAGTAAATATGCAACCTAAAACCAAACGTCAAACTCAAAAGTTCACAACTAAGGTTCTAGTTTAACCTATTAGTTTCCATTAGACCCTAGCTTAATCTTACTAGTTTTCCCGGTTGTTACACCATGATCATATATGGAACTTTGTAGACGTATGTGGTCCATTCTGATTCAGAAACATCTCCCAAGAGTCTATCCGACTCTGTTTTTCTTTGATGGGGGAAGCTACCAAATAGTTAGCTAACCTATTGATACGTCGAAACTTACACTTCAAATAAGAAGTGTAAACGGTCGATATCAATTTATAGAACCCAACTAGAGTTGAGGTCGATCCCACAGGGAATTTCTTTACATATAAGGTTTCACTATCGCATTTATTCGAATGTTGTTATTATCTCCTAAACAAATAACAATACACAGTAAATTGGGTTTGGTTGAAATGTTATAATTACCAAAAGTTGCAGTCAAAATTCAGATTCACGAACAACACACTATTTCGTTGTGAGGTTGATTAAGTTAATTAAGAGAATACAGAATTGTGTTCACCCTAACATTAGTTCTAGTTTTCTTCCGTAATTGAGCGTTAGGCAAATCAATGTTTACAAAATCATTGAGAGTTAAATTTAGCTAATACTTCTCAGATTAATCATATAATTATCAGTCATGTTCTCTCGACCCTAGAGTGTTACTAACATTGACCCTCGCTTACAATGATATGGTGTTAAAGTTCTTTTCTCTCGAACTCAAGCTTTAACTCCAATTTGTTAATTTAGTTCAGCTTTTTCCTAACTAGTATTTTTCTCTCTAACAAATACAAAATACAGGCTCATCTAATGCGTGCACAAACTAGATTATAACAATATTGAAAGCTAAAAACTACATATTGTAAATACAGACTGCCTTTTACTCATTTTACGAAATAGTAACTAGAATTTCATGAAGGATCCCACAACCCTAGTTGTGGTATTTAGCCACTCATGCTTTCATATAAACAATCAGTAATTAGGAATGAAAACATATTTAGAAAGACTTACAAAAATAATTAACAATTCAACAATCAATTCGATAATCTGATGATCCAAATCCGAGCTTCAAACTGATAATAATCTTTGAAATCCAAAATCAGAAGCTCAGTATTATAATGTGTTCTCCTTCTTAAAACGTAATATAATGAAAAATATCCAAAAATGACCTAAAGTAATTCAAAATAGATTGTTTAAAATGAGTCCTAATCGAACTAGGACTGAAATGTCAGGTGCCTCTATGGCCAGTTCTAAGGCTCGTAGAGGGCTTCACGGGCCGTAAAGCCCTTCGTGATCTTCCGTTGAACTTTCCCAAAGATTGGGTCTTCAATACCTTGACACTGGAAAATGCACCACGAGAGCTACCACGATCTATAGTTAGGACCACGGTCCGTGAAGTTGTTCGTGGTCATCACCTAGGTTTCCACCTCTTCTGGGCCTTCACACTAGTTCAGATTCACGACAAGCACCACAGACCGTAGTGAGGACCATGGCTCGTGAACTCGTATGTGATCTTCACTTGGTTCCAATCCCTTTTCAACTATTCTTGGCCTGCACACTGGTTCAACTTCACGGCAGGCACCACATACCGTAGTGAGGACCATGGCCCGTGAAGTGGTCAGTGGTATTCAGTTGATGTTTTACATAACTGTTTTCTTCATTTCTCTCCTTTTCCACTTTTCATATGTTTCACTTGTACAACAAAACAAAACGCATTATATCCACATAAATGCACTCGAGTCTAGCATCAATTCTTAGTTTTGAAGCATTAAATGTGCAAAGATTTTGCGGTACATCAACACCCTCAACTTAGAACCATTACTTGTCATCAAGTGATAATACATTAGTACAATCAGCCCTCAAATCATTTACAAACTTTTGACACTACGAAACAACTATTTCAAACATAATATTATCCCAAACCCCTGAATCTAACATGTAAGAATCAATATATGACATCTCATTACTCACAGTCAATCGTTCTTATGCCTGCAAATTATCAACTCACACAATCTACTTTCAAATGCAACCACTGTGTCCTCACACCAAAGAAGTCCGTCGCTCAATATAGTTGGGACTAAGTACTACAATCACGCTCTCAAAGAACTACCATAGGCTTGCCCTCTCTTTCTATGCTCTATATTTCAAACACCTGGAATAGGATTACTGTAGGACTTTATTGGCTTGTAACATAGGCTCGGGGGTAGGGCATGGTTATTTGGTTTCGTGAGTGACTAGTCCCTTGGTTTTCCAAAGTTTCCTTTTCACATACTCTTTTCTGAGTGATTCCCTCTTCTTCTTCATTTCAGCCCGATCTAGTAGCTATTATTATTTGTTTTCTTTTCTTCTTTTTCTGTTCTTTTCTCTTTTTTTATATGCAATTTTGATATGCACTTAGCTCACTGGTTGAACCTTATTTTTCCCTTTTTCTTTCTGTTCAAATTGCAATCACCCTCAACTTAGACTTTTGGAATGAGTTGTGATATCGTACCTTCGGAGAACCAAGGATATGGTTTGTATTGGGTAAGAACAAAGACTGATTTAAGGCTCAAATTGGGTTCAAGATATAAGCTTTCCATTTGGTTCTTTTATTTTTGGCTTTTTACTGGTTTAACAAAAATGCCCTACGAATCCTTTCCTATTAGATTATTCTCAGATTCAACCAAGACTACTTGGGCAAGTTCTAGTTTCTGCTTCTAGTGTTAGACTTCGATCAAAACTTACACACACACGACACAGGACTGCATTTTTCAATTTCTTGGTTTACCAATTAATTGGTCAGACTAGGCATGTTCAACATATCATTATATAAGATGTCATCTAAAGATCCTAATAGTCAAACTCAGATTCAGGTCCTCAATTTTCACAGACTAGCTACTGCACAACTCAATACACAAAACACCCAAAATCAGTAACACACAAAGACAACCTCCATTTTTCTAACAGCGATAGTAGGTTGCTCACCATACCTTCCCTAAATAAAAAGGACTTTGCCCTCAAAGTTGATACAGAACAATAAAATACAAAGGGCTATGAGGAGAGGTCACACCTACGACGCTCTAGGTGCCGGTCGTTGGATCAGCATTAGCATCCTTATCAATGGGTGCACTCTCAGAACTCGGTACCAGATCAGGTTGGTCCTCACTTCTCGGGGCAGGTGATCCACTACCAAAAGCTCCAACTAAGGCTGCATCTAGCTGTTGTTGTTCAAGGGCTTCCTTTTCTCGAGCTTCCTTTTTTGATGCTCTACGAGCTCTCTTTTCTTTCCTTCTTGCCTCTCTGGCTGGGTCATTAGGGGTCTCTTCATCAAGTTTTCCAGCTTTGTATTTTCTCTTACCGGACTTACTCGTGGGGACTTCTCCTCAAAGATCATCAATTGATTGAGTGGAGGGTGCCTTAGTTAGCATTTGCATTAAAGATTCTGGCATTATCGGAGTGGGTACATGTACTGGCTTTTCAGCCAGCTTACAAATATGAGTTATCTTCTCAGGCAACTGTGATTTGAACTCTTCAGTCTCTACTGAACCTGCGGCTTAGCATCGATCTTGGATAAGGTTCTCCAACCCATCTATTCTATCTTTTAATACAGCCAGCTCCTTCAACATTTCATCATGGATCTCTTTTTTTGCAGCTAACACCTTCGTCTCTTTTAGGTGAGGCATCCGGATTACAATCTGGTCTGCCAATGTCCTAGTTTGACGCTGATCTGCAACCAATTTCTCAAGAAAAAGCATAGGAATAGTAAAAAAAGTACTTGGATCCTAGGAGGCAAAAGCTGGTTGTGGTGGTGCCTCTGTGGAAGGCTAGGATGACTCTCTCTGCTCTGGGCCTCTATCTATCTGTGGAATATCAAGTGGGACATGTGGAACAACAACTAAAGTGCCCACTACTACAGACTTCGCGCCAAAGAGATGGTTCGCGACATCATTGATTTTAGAAACCTGGATGAGTCTGAATGCATTATGTCATCTGTCAATTATCTTATTTTTGGGGAATATCTGCTTGCCTACACAATTTCCCTATTAGATAGGGAAATGGAAACCCAGCTCTCATTCAATGCTCTATCTCTCATCTCAATATCTATGATCCGCCCCACATTGACCGGGTAACCAGCCATGAGGCAGGCTACCAAGGTGTTGTCATTTCCTATAGGTCTCAATTGGGCACGTACAACAGCCCACCAAACCTTGGCTGGAAATGATAAAGAAGCTTTGGGAATCAGTGTTGACATCGTGGTAACCCAAACTGCATTTTCCCCATCTAGGGCAATTTGCTTTGCAATCCAGTGCAACACCTTCTCGCAAGAACTCTGAATCTCCATAGTAGTGTCACTAGTGACTTCATGATGTTTGCCCTCGAAAAGGCCAACTGAAGTCGGTGCAGAGTATTTGGGACCATGCAACATCCTATTAATAGTGGCCTCCGAGATATCTACCGATTTTCCCCGAACTATAATAGAATTAAGTGGACCCCAGGTAATGGCAATGTCTCTCTGTCCACGATTTGTAGTCTCTGTGTCCGTAGCAAAATTCATTAGTGTGGAAGCATACAGGGAGTAGAACTCCCTCTGAGGTGGTAAAAGTAATCCCCAGGGGCATTGTCCATCCAATCAAACAGATGAAATTGAAACGTTCGATAAATGTCTGGGAATGCTTTAATGTCAGCTACCACCACTCTAGTCTCAGGCATGATTGCCCGCTTCTTGAAGCATTCAGTCTTGGCCACAATCCCATTGTTGAAAAATTCTTTGAACTGGTTAACAGACCACACGGAACGGTAACTGGCAATCAGATGTGGGTCACAGTGCAGGGTTAGGTTCATGGGCGTTCACATACATCACCATAGTATCATCATCGGTGATCTCTTCCTCATCCTCTATAGTAGTCGCTTCCTCTCGTACTCCAGTTTCATCTTTTGTATTCACCGCAGGTTGAGAGGTGTTTGAATCTTCCTGAGAACTGCTTTCGGATTCTGCATTGCCCCCTGAGTCATCAGTAAATTGGCTACCTAAACAATCATTAGATTTACTACCTGACACTGCAATGTTACCGAAACTACTTCCTCCCTCTTCAGACTGGGGAGGAGTGTCCTAGAGAATGGCTCTTTTGGTTTGTGATCTAGTAGCTCGAGGTGAGTGATCTTCAGGTGTGACATTTATTTGCACCTCAGAATTACTAGCGTCGGATTCGTCATGACCCTCTGATTGAGAAGCTGTGGGGGGGCAGGTTTAGTTGCGTTATTTCTTCGAGGAGCCATTGTACCTGAGGAATACTAAACTCATTAGTATTAAACACAACAAAATGACACACTATCAGGTACTCAAACTTCCCTTGTGTAATTTCATCATGAAGCCTTTACTTAAGAATGTCGTCACCCAATCTATCATTGGGAAGGGCCACAGAATCAAAAGACGAAAAAAAACCAAAGTACAAAAAAATTAAAATTTTACAACTAAGTATGCTTTATGGAAGCTTGTATAGGCTGTGGTATGTACCACGGTCCATGAAACCCCTCGTGGGTTTAAGGTAGAATCAATGTGCAAAAGGAGCCACAAAACTTTTTTCCAAGTGATGTTCACGGACGACTTCATGGCCCGTGGATTGCACCACGGTCCGTGATACCGCAAGTTAACTTTATTTGAGGGATGGATTGACTTCAAGTGTGGTCCACGATCGGTTTCACGGCCCGTGGTATCTTTCATGGTCCGTAAAACCTGTCGTGGTCTTATATATGATCAGTATTTCAGTCACCTTCTTCCTAATATAGAATTTCAGCAATTAACCACCATTTTTACAAAAATTCACAGCCTTCCTATAACTTAAGCATCAACCTAATTCTTAATCAACTTAATTAACTAACGTAAAATTCACAACAAATTCGAGCACCAACAAATTTGACCCACTGTTATAGACACACACATAAGAACAACTCAAACTCCCAATTCGACTTAACCCACAATAGTTCAATATCAAATATGACAATCCAACACCTACACCTACTCAAATTCACCTTAATTAAAGCAGATGGGACTCACTTTTATCAAGGAATTACAGTTATGGAAAATTAACCAAAGAACTTACTTGAAAGGTAAAAACAAACTCTTCTAGTTCAAAAGGAGAATCAGCAACCTAGACTCGCGATTCTGGAGAATGTAGAATGTGCAAGATTGGTGATGGGGACTTGGTTTTTTATACCTTAAAGAACCGTTATGGGAGCAAATATATGAAACCCCCGACCTTTGGCCCTTTAGGAATCATAGAAATGATTCTTATAATTAGGTGCCATCGCGGGTCGGTTCGGGTCCTGGTGGGATTGGGTAGTGGACTATGAACTGTGAATTTTCCCGTGAATAGCATCACAGTCCACACAATAGTCTGTGACTCTGACTTAGTAAAGAAACTTACCTATGGTAGACGACGGACCGTGAAGTTGCCCGTGAAGGGCATCACGGTCCGTGAACCTTTCTGTGATGTTAACATGGGACTATAATTCATACCTGAGGTTTACGAGAGTCTAGAGGATGCGTACAAGCTTTAACGAACCGTGAACACTTCCTTTAACCTTTTTCGTGAAATTTTATTACACCCCGTAAAACCTTGTAAGACCAGGCTAAGGCTTGACTAAATCTAGTAGGTTAAACTAGAGCCTCACATGTTAGTTTATAGTTGGAAACTTGTTTAAATTATAAAAATGGCTTTTGAAGTTAGTTTGAGGAGATTGGAGGTCAAACGTCATGAAACGACTATAACGTCCATAAACTAGTCATTTGAACTAGTGAGTTGAAGAGGTCTTGTCGTTGAAGTTTGGAGTATTGTTTGAGGGTGAAAACTTGTAGAAGCTACTCTCACAATTCGATCGACATGTTTAGGGGTTAAACGTCCGGGTAAGACTCCACAAAGACCACTCGAGGAGGACCCCAAAACTGTCCCCCAAAGCTGCCTGGACAGCGTCGTCTGTTTCTTTGGGTGGTGATCTACGGAGGCAAACCATGCCCCGTAGACCATACCACGGTACGTGGATGGGCCTCATGAGTCCATACTTAGTTTCTCCTTGGGGCTGCAGAATTTAGAGCCACGGAAGCCAACCACGGCAAGTAGATTGGTTTACGGTCCGTGGAAGGCTGTCCGTAGGTTGGGCTGTGTTTTGGTAGTTTTATTTTGAGTTAGGGGTTAGTTAATTGATTAGTTAATTAAGTGGGGGTTAATGGAGGTCCGTTAGGTTTTTAATTAATGACCTATATAGAGTTATAAGTCCGTAAACTAATCCATTAATTCACCACAAGTCAAGAGCCCAAATCAAAACTCAAATCCCCTTTCCCTCCCAAAGTCTTCTCTCCAAGAACACCATTGAAGACAAATGAAGAAACCAACCTAGGGTCTTGAATATGGACGCTTTATCTTAGGATTTTCGTGGGTTTCTACACCTAAGTTATGGTGGTTTTCATCCATGGGTAGCTATCACCCATGGAGCCCTCTCAAAAGCGTTCAATTCAATTCTAGAAATTTTCAAAAGCTAGGGTTTCAACTCAACCCCATGGATTCCTTTGACAGTTGTTCTAATGGATTGATTTACATTTGTTATGGATTATATTACTTAATTTAGATGATTTTAACTTGACTTCCAAAGAATCCATGAGTTTTACCCTAACCCTAGCTATGGTTTTTCTCTACAATATGAATGTGATTAGAAGTTGATTCAATTGAATGAATAGAAGTTGATTATGGTGTAATTGCATGATATATGTATAATTATACATGTATTCTTAATTAAACTATGAATATAAGATTAAATTGACATGATCAAGGTTTATCTGAAAAAGAGACAAGTTGAGGGGTTAGATGTGATCTTCTAGGATTGATGATCTTCTTGCTTAATTGCCTTAGATTAGATCACCTAGACATGAATTTATCATGATGAATCTTGTAGACCTTGACTAACTTGATTAAGATCATATTGGTTATATTGTTTGTTTAGGATGTCCTTCTACCTAAAGTGCCAAACCTAAGAGGGTCTTGACTCTTGTCTTTGAAGGACAATCTATGAAGGTATGTTATGATAAAGTTATATTGTATGAGTTTTTTACCCACTTGTAGTGGAGGATTTTACTCATCATGTATCTGTTCTATGAATGGATTGATCCACTTATGGTGGAGGTGCTTACTTGTCAATATTTATTGTAGTGTTGAGATAAGGACCCTCTTCCCTACAACCCTAGATATAACTAAGTATGATATGTTACGAATACGAATGATATGTTATTATCATGTTAGTGTTGGTATGCTGAATTCTATGTGGTGCTATTGTGGAAGGACCCTACCAAAATATCCCCCTAATATGAATATATGATTCTCTACATGCCATGAATGATCTACTTGAATGATGAATGGATCCATGTCTATTGTATTAATGTTAGATTAGTGATTTACATGGTTTATGATCTTTAAATGCAATATATGTGAATCGTGCATGAGTTGGGATATGGTCTATATGTCGTGACCCTTCTTAGAAGGGAAGTGTCTATGATGATAATGTCGTTGTTGTTCTTCCACTGTGAGACAATTAAGCGCACACACACCATGCATAAACATGAATATGATGTACCTATTGTGTCAATTGAAAGACTAATTCTCATATGCACCTTTACTTACTATTATGCATGAAATGTACATGACCATGATATTATGACTATGAATGCCATATTATGAATATGCATTATATGGAAATACTATGACAGTATTGTTGTGTTAATTGAAGGGTTGTTCTTATTTCCACCATGAACATGAGGTAAAAGGCTTACCTACACGATAATGATTCTAAGGTTGAAACATTATTCTCACCTAATGAATCCATGAGCTACCATGATACAATGTGGTTTTAGTGCTATGCATTCTTCCACAAATATGAATACAAGTAAAGTATTAATAAGACTATCTAAAGGGAATTAGTCTTAGCACCGAGTGGATAGTATTGAGTTGGAAACCCGTGGTCTTCAGAGTCCGGGTTCTTCTAGTAGCAATCTCCTTATCCCCCTAACTATGTACCCACATAGGTTCTTAGCTAGTGGATCCACCTATAAGCTAAACATGTTCGTCACCTTAGGCAAGTGAAATACCTCTTTTCGGTGTGGGTTCATGACACTAGATTCCATGTAGCTCACATGGTCTATGTCGATTACGGTACTATTTCCCTACATGACAAGTACATGTAATAATACATGACAAGATCTAAAACATGAACAAGGACAAGTAATTGAATTATATGCCATGGGTTCTCAAGGGGTGTGACTTTGAGTGAGGGGTAGTATGGGATGCCACTAACATATGATGAGTAGACCATGAGAGGATATATAGTGTATTTCTCCAATATGCATATACTATGACTATGATATATGAACTATGAACATGATGCATGAACTATGACCATTGACTTCTTAAGAGGACCTACTTTGTGTGAAGGGTAGTATAGGATGCCACTCATGTATGATGAGTAGTCTTCTAGAGTAATAATGGTTTTTTCCCTTTTCTATATGATGAATTATGAGGTGATGCATGTTTAATTTGGTTATGTGTTATGATCTACATTCGTTGACATTAGTTAAGTGATTATGAATGTCTCTTGATTATGTGTATTAGCTTACATAAGACTAATAAGTTATAGGTACGAGCTTGGTGGCCTAGAAGTGATACTTAGTGTAGATAGGAGTATGGACCCTATCTATGCATTGCATATGTAGAGCTTAGGGTTACTTAAGTTGTGGTTCTACTATGATGTTATGATCTTGATATTTGCCTATGCAAGAGTACTATGTCTTGTAATACATGATATGTGCATTATGACTATGATTGGAGACTGGGTTGTTATCCTTGTGCTTTGATGAACTATATCTGAATTGTTTATGACTTATGTTCTCCAACCCTTTCAAGAATGATGTTCAAAAGTGCATAGCATGGGTTTCAACTAAAATGTCCCCTTTCAAGCTTGTTTCAAATGTTTTTATGCATAGCTACCATACTTAGTACATTCTTGTGCTAATCCATATTTCTATGTTTTCGAATGTAGGGGGTTGGTTCATGCTGATGGGATCTATTGGGTAAAGCTTGGGAATAGGTGATCTTCAAGCTAGTTGATGAGTCGTCAAGTTTCGAGACAAATATTTTACTTAGTAGATGTCTTAGTAGTTTCTTTATAGTTTCATTTTAGAACTATGTAAGGGTTGTATCCCTATATGTCTAAGTATTATATTGTATTAGATGGCCAATGAGACACTGTTTAGACTCTTTTTGACTTTATAGAAATGACTTTGATTGTTGAAGAAAAAGTTTTAATTTTCCTCTTTTATTCTATGACATATGCAATGATGTATGCTAAGGGCATGTATGAAACCCCTTCGGGTTTAAGTACGTCATGTCACGTCTAGGGGGTAGTCTCGAGTCGTAACAAACTTGGTATCAGAGCATAAGTTTTTGGAATAATTTAGGTTCATGTCTCATAGGCCACATCGAGTAGAGTCATGCTCATAATTGTGAAGCACGCCACACTAATGAATGTGAGGCGATAAGATGCGTAAGATTCCACTTCTTTATTACTCTTGACTCGTGCCATAGAGCCTATCTCTATAAGATCTCTCTCTTATCCCTTGTCAGATGGTTTTCTAGATTTGACTACTTGAGAGGGTAAATACTTCTATGATTGCGGGAGAAAAGGTTAGAGGTGATGGCAGAGATGGTAACATGACATGGTATGACTTGATATGATGGATATGGATGATGTCCTTTGGCATAGAAGGATTTCCTTAGGGTTTTGTGTGATGATTGATAGAAAGTTATGATGATTTGTTGTAGTATGTTGAAAGAATGTTGTGATATAGGTGCTTTGGAAATACCTAGGATGTGTGAGATGAGTAGACTCCTATTAAAAAGGGGTAGAAGATTCATTCACCTTGGCTTAGAATCATTATGGATGATGAGTATGAAGGTTTGAGTGATGACTTACTCCGACCTTAGAATTAAAGGAAGTGATGTTTAAGAGAGCTTGTGTAAGTTTGTCTCCTATGTGAGGGATAATGTGCCTAGATAACAACATTATTGATTACCCTTGATGCTATTAGTTAGGTTTGCTTAAATTCTCACCTTATGAGGTGTAGTGAGTTTGAGAAACTTAGAACTAGAGTGGTAGACTCATATGACACCTTGAGTGATATCCTAGTGAAGGCCTTAGAAAGGGATCCTACTAGGGTTGACTTGGAAGACGTTTTGGATGGAGGTACCAATATGTTGGTAATTTCTTGTGAGAATAACTACTATGTTCAGTTCCAGTATTACCTCATCTTGTATGATGCCTTATGAGGTTATGAGGCTTAGAGTTCTCCGGATGAATTAATAGAGCCTTTTTTAGATATTACCCCGGTTAATGGTTTAAAGTTAGTAAAAAGGGTTTATGGAGGATATCCTTTACCTTGTTCCCTAGAAATACTCTTGTTGACTTGGTGGAACTTGGCATGTTAGACGTTGATGTGACTCTTAGTATGGATGGGTTGCATACATGGTGTGTTTTTATTGTTGATAGGGCCCAGATGGTTAGAAGAATACGAGACTCTTGAATGTGTATTAGTTATCACCTTTTGAGTAAGATGGCAATCTAGTACAATGCTTCCTTTTTATAGATCTAGTACTTGTTGTGTCATGTGAGGATGGTATTGCTAGATGTTGAGGACCATAGACTTTTGCAAAGATGGCAAAATGTGAGTTTGGTTTTGTCTTTCGGAGTGCTTGAAAGAAGTTTTCTTGAGGTTGTAGTAAGGGCTTCCTCCTAAGGAGGGGATGGAATGCTTAGAAAGCATGACTAGTTGAAATCTCGACATCCTCATCTCTTTCTTCCATTCCTATTCTAGTGTGAGACAAAGAGTTCCTAGTTGGGATTATGTTATGTTTAGGAGTCATGCGTGATTTATATGATCTCATGATTTCCAAATGATGTGCATTTTCTTGAAGATTCATGTTTTAAGACAAAATGAGTTTGAATGTCTCATGTTCCTCATGTTGATAGGCAAATACAGTATGTAACCTATGTGATTCATGAGGTGAATGGTTTAAATGTGCTTTGAAGAAGTAATTGCATAGTTGGCTTAAGATGATATGATAAGCATGATTTAAGTTGGAGAAGGAAATTCCTCCAATGAAATGAAATATGTCTAAGATACATGCATAATGAGTTTGTAGAGGTAGTCCTTATTTTCTCATGTTATATGAAGTATGTTTGAGATGGAGAATCTCTGCTAAGTTGTGAATTCTGTGTAATATTGCATACTTGACTTCATGATATGAATTAACAAACATTCTTAGGTGTGTTCTTATGAAATAGCATGTTAGCTCCTTATGTGGTGTTAAACTTACTTAGAAAGTGGAGGAGGTAGTTCCTCCCATGTTTATGTGAATTAATGAGGTTTGTGCATTTCCATAAAGACTTGTATTTTTGAATAGAGATGAGTTTGTGTGAATTTCTTTCCTCATGTTATAGTGCATTGATTAGGAGTGAGCTATTGTACTTTGTGTAGATAAGATTTATGAACATGAACCATTATTAAGAGATATGTATGTGGTATATAAATGGAACTACACTCATGATTGTTTGATGAGTTGCTTGGCACATGTGGGGTATGGGACTTCATAAGTTCATCTCAAGTGGACTTGCTGAAGGGTTATAGGGGGGTGGTGTCATTATAATAAGAAGCTATGTGAACACTAAATATGCATGACATGACTTGTGACTATATATGAGATTACTTATGAGCATGTTTTAGATTGGAATTAAGAAATTCCTCTTTAAATGAATGTTATTGAAAATGGGAACTTGCATATGAAATTTATGATGGCATATGAGCATGTTATGACTAGGAGAAGGTAGTTCCTCCTTGAACATAACTAAACATGATAATGCCATGCATATGGATTGATAGATGTAGATTCCTACATCCTTATATTTGCATTGACTATGTTGTATTGGATTTAAAGTTCCTCCTTTTTGAAATGATGCTTATTGTTTGAAGTGTGACTTTGAGATTGTACATCACTTTGATGATTGCATGCTTTTTGGGCTGCTGGTTATGAGCTTTTTATTCATTAAGATGTTTTAAGTGTCATTCAGGCACTAATGCTCCCAAGGAGGGGTTATTCTAACACCCCGTAAAACCTAGCTAAGGCTTGACTAAATCTAGTAGGTTAAACTAGAGCATCACATGTTTTTTTATAGTTGGAAACTTTTTCAAATGATGAAAAATGGCTTTTGAAGTTAGTTTGAGGAGATAGGAGGTCAAACGTCAAGAAACGACTATAACGTCCTGAAACTAGTCATTTGAACTAGTGAATTAATGGGACTTGTCGTTGAAGTTTGCAGTGTTGTTTGAGAGTGAAAACATGTTGAAGTGATCTCATACTTAGATGAAGATGTTTAGGGATTAAACGTCTGGGTACGACTCCCCAAAGACCACTAGAGGGGTCCTTGAGGAGGACCCCAAAACAGTCCCCCAAAGCTGCCTGGACAACATGATTGTTTCTTTTGGTGGTGATCCACGGAGGCAAACCACGTCCCGTAGACCATACCACGGTCTGTGGATGGACATCCTCAGTACACACTTAGTTTCTCCTTGGGCCTGCAGAATTTTGAGCCACAGTCCCAAACCACGGAAGCCAACCACGGCCAGTAGATTGGTGTACGGTCTATGGAAGGCTTTCTGTAGGTTGGGCTGTGTGTTGGCACTTTTATTTCGAGTTAGGGGTTAGTTAATTGATTAGTTAATTAAGTGGGGGTTAAGGGAGGTCGGTTAGGTGGTTAATTAATGACCTATATAAACATATAAGTCCCTAAACTAATACATTAATTCACCACAAGTCAAGACCCCAAATCAAAACTTAAATACCCTTTCCCTCCCAAAGTCTATTCTCCAAGAACACCATTGAAGACCAATGAAGAAACCAAACTAGGGTCTTGAATATGGAAGCTTTATCATAGGATTTTCGAAGGTTTCTACACCTAAAGTATGGTGGTTTTCATCCATGGGTAGCTATCACCCATGGAGCCCTCTCAAAAGCTTTCAATGCAATTCTTGAAATCTTCAAAAATAGGGTTTCAACTCAACCTCATGGATTTATTTCAAAGTTGTTCTAAAGGATTGATCTAAGTTTTTTATGGATTATATTACTGAATTAAGATGATTTTAACTTAAATTTCGAAGAATTCATGAGTTTTCCCCTAACCCTAGCTATGACTTTTCTCTACATTATGAATGTGATTAGAAGTGGATTCAATTGAATGAATAGAAGTTGATTATGATGTAATTGAATGATCTAAGTATAATTCTACATATATTCTTGATTAAACTATGAATATAATATGAAATTGACATGATCTAGGTTTATCTCATAAAGAGACAAGTTGAGGGGTTAGGTATGATCTTCTAGGATTGATGATATTCTTGTTTAATTGCCTTAGTTTAGATCACCTAGACATGAATTGATCATGATGAATCTTGTAGACCTAGAATAACTTGATTATGGTCATATTGGTTATATTGTTGGTTTATGATGTCCATATACCTAAAGTGCCAAATCTAAGAGGATCATAACTCTTGGATTTGAAGGACGATCTATGAAGGTATGGTATGATGAAGTTATATTATATGAGTTGTTGACCCACTTGTAGTGGATGAGTTTACTTGTTATGTATCTTTTCTATTAATGGATTGATCCACTTATGATGGAGCTGCTTACTTGTCAATATGTATGGTAGTGTTGAGTTAAGGTCTCTCTTCCCTACAACCCTAAATATGACTAAGTATGATACGTTATGAATACGAATGATATGTTATGATCATGGTAGTGTTGGTATGTTGAAATGTATGTCGTGCTATTGTGGAAGGACCCTACCACATATCCTTCTAATATGAATATATGATTCTGTACATGCCATGAATGATCTACATAAATGATGAAAGGATCCACGTCTATTGTATTACTGTTAGATATGTGATTTACATGGTATAATATCCTTATATGCAATATATGTGAATCATGCATGAGTTGGGATTTGGTGTACATGTTGTGACCCTTCTTAGAAAGGAAGTGTCTATGATGATAATGTCGTTGTTGTTGTGCCATTGAGGCACATAGACACCGCTACGATCATTCCTGTACCCATCTCTGTTTTGCTAGTTTCCCTGGTATCTATTTATTGGCCTATCATACTGACCATCCCTAGCATAGTTCTAACCTGCATTTGCAGAAATGTGACCCTGATTTCCAGAGTTATAATTCTGAAAACCTCTTTGGTTCCCCAAGTAGTTAGCTTCCTCATCAAGGTCAATATCCTAATCCTCATACATGTTTGCTGTACCACCACATTTACCTTTTCAAATTTGGCAACAATGTGCTTTTTGAGAAGATCTATTTGTGTCCTCATATGTCCCATGTCTTGGCCCCTTTCTTCTTATCTCTTCCTTTGTTCAACTGAAAGCTCAAATGTATACCCAAGCTCTCCTACCTCTCCATCTCTAGTGTACCATGCCTTGTTGTTCTTTGACACTTCATCTAACAGTTGCATGCTCTCCGAGAATGGCTTTCTCATGAATGATCCTCCACAAACTGCATCAACAATAGGTTTAGTGACATAGTTTAAAGATCTATAAAAAGCTTGTTTTAGATGCCTCTCAGTAAGATCATGGTTAGGACATTTCTTTAGCTTTTGCCTGAATCTCCACCAAGTGCTATGCATTGCTTCTCCTGGTAGCTGCTTGTGTATACTTATCTCGTCCTTCATCTGCAGCCTTTTTGACTCTGGGAAGAACTGTTCTAGGAAAGCTTCCTTTAGCTCAATCCAAGTTCTGATGGAATCATCTGGCATCTCATTCAACCAGTTAGTTGCCTCTCCAGTAAGAGATAATGGAAACAACCTGAATCTCATTGATATTTGGCCGACTCAAGGAATCTCTTGTGACTTACAGATTGCCACAAAGTTCATTAGGTGTTGATTTGCATCATCACCACCTGCACGTCTAAACATACCCTTCAGGTTCAACAATTGAATCATAGTGCTGGTGAATGTAAACTTAACACCCGGTGGTAGTGCAGGCAACACTATAGCTCCAGTGGCTCTAGCTCCATCCAAGTCAGCATCATCTTCTTCATACATCATGTGAGTTGGATGGTGAGATCTACTCATTTGTGCTATTGGTGGGCCCTGGGGAGGGATTAATCCTTCCACGCCACTGTTATCATCTACTGCCCTAGGTTGATTGATTCCAACATTTTGCTTGACACCTGGCCTAGGTTGATTGAATCCAGCAGTCTAGTGGACATTCCTTGCAGCATCAATTTCAGCTTCTAAGCCAAGTCTGTGCCTCTGAGCCTCCAGTTCTTGTGCATTAACCATTTTTCGAATGTTTCTCTGAAACTCAAGGTCGTAAGGAAGCAATGGGGCTCCTTTACTTCTAGTGTTGGGCATACACAATCGAACTCACTTGAAACAGGCACAAACATAGAACAAAACATAAAATTAGGAAATATAACTACAAATTGGATAAAAGCTAGTAAAACACTTCTGAATTGAAATTCCCCGGCAGTGGCACCAAAATTTGATACGTCCAAACTTACACTTCAAATAAGAAATGTAAGCAATCAATGTCAATTTACATAAATCAACTAGAGTTGAGGTTGATCCCACAGAGTATTGCTTTACAGATAAGGTTTCACTGTCACGTTTATTCGAATGTTGTTATTATCTCCTAAACAAATAACAACAGAAAGTAAATTGGGTGTGGTTGAAATGTTATAATTACCAAAACTTGCAGTCAAAATCCAGATTCATGACTAATAGACTATTTTGTTGTAAGGTTGATTTAGTTAATTAAGAGAAACCATGATTGTGTTCACCATAACATTAATTCTAGTGTTCTTCCATAATTGAACGTCAGGCAAATCAATGTTTACAAAATCATTGCGAGTTAAATTTATCTGATACATCTCAACCTAATCAGTTAATTATCACTGATGGTCTGTCGATCGTAGAGTGTTACTAACATTGACCCTCGCTTACAAGGATATGGTGTTAAAGTTCTTTTCTCTCGAACTCAAGCGTTAACTCCAATTTGTTAATTCAGTTCAACCTTTTCCTAACTGGTATTTTTCTCTTGAACAAATACAAGATACCTGCTCATCTAATGCGTGCAGTCACTAGATTATAACGATATTGAATGCTAAAAACTACCTACTGTAAACACAGACTGCCCTTTACTTATTTTACGAAATCGTAACTAGAATTTCATCATGGATCCCACAATCCCAGTCATGGTATTTAGCCACTCATGCTTTCACGTAAACAATCAGTAATTATGAATGAAAACATATAGAGAAAGACTTACAAAAGTAATTAACAATTCAATAATAAATTCGATAATATGATAAACCAAATCCTAGCTTCAAACTGATAATAATCTTTGAAATCCAAAGTCAAAATCTTAGCATGATAATAAGTTCTCCTTCGTAAAACGTAATATAATGAATAATATCCAAAAATTGCCTAAAGTAATTCAAAATAGAATGTTTAAAATGAGTCCTAATCAAACTAGGACTGAACTGTCGGGTGGCTCTACGGCCACTTCTACGGCTCATAGAGGGCTTCACGGGCCGTGAAGCCCTCCGTGATCTTCCCTTGAACTTTCCCAAAGATTGGGTCTTCAATTCCTTGACACTGGAAAATGCACCACGAGAGCTACCATTGTCTATAGAGAGGACCATGGCCCGTGAAGTCATCTGTGGTCTTCACTTGGGTTTTAACCTTCTTCCAACTCTTCTTGGCCTTCACACTGGTTCAACTTCACGACAAGAACCACGGACCGTAGTGATGACCACGGCTCATGAACTCGTCCATGGTCTTCACTTGGTTCCAATCCTTTTTCAACTATTCTTGGCCTGCACACTGGTTCAACTTCACGGTAGGTACCACGGACCGTAGTGAGGACCTAGGCCCGTGAAGTGGTCTGTGGTCTTCACTTGATGTTTTACAGAACTTTTTTCTTCATTTCTCTCCTTTCCCACTTTTCATCTATTTCACCTGTACAACACATCCAAACACATTATATCCACATAAATGCACTCGAGTCTATCATCGATTCTTAGGTTTCAAGCATTAAAAGTGCAAAAATTTCGCAGCACATCACCTACCAAGGTATTCAATTACCACTTGGGATGAACTTAGTGAGGTGTTCTATATAAGGTTCTTTCCTCCTTTAAAAATAATGGCATTAAGAGATAACATTCAAGGCTTTAAACGGTTTGAAGGTGAGTCAATCCATGAGACGTGGCTAAGAGTTCAGAAGTTTTTACTTCAATGTCCTACCCACGGGCTTCCAATCAACGTGTTCTAACAAAACTTCTACAGGAGTCTAGACTCGGTGAACAAAGTTATGGCTGATCAACTAGTCGAAGGGGGTATTATGCAATAGCCATTCGCATTAGCATCTCATATCCTTCATGGTATGACCAAGATTATCAGAGCTTGGTAAACTTAGGAGAACCAGGTTTCTCCTCTAACCTTTAGGATGACAAAGGAGCAGATCAAGAAAGATCAATAGCGAGACAAAAATTTGACCAAAATGTTGACCCAATTGGATATTTTTTCAAAAAATGTAATGAGTTGTGGTACTAGAGATGTGAATGTTGTTGGTGTTAGCGGGGTAAACCCCGATGAGGCACACTTTGAGGCTCTATATAATGAGGATGTGAATTTTCTTACTAATCAAGGAGGAGGTTTATGTCTGAGCTATCCAAGGCCAGGCGAAAATCAAGGTTGGAATCGTGAGACGGATGAAAGATAGAGAAAAATGAAAGACAATGGCGTGATCATGGAACTAATTCTAATATATGGCATGGTATAAAGGAAAGATAAATTCCACCCCATGAGCGTCAAAAGCCAAAGGAGCAAAGGGTTGACCTAGAGAACTTTCGCCCGGAAGAAAAGTTGAAGGGTCGGATAAAGTGATTAAAGAAATAATTGAGGACATCTCCACACTCAATCAGATAGTCATCTCTCACTAAGTGTCTAACAAACAACTATAAACGCAAATACGTCAAATCTCATCTCATTTGAACCCAAAGCAAAAAGTAGGTCTACCAAGTGATACCTTTGCCAACCCAAAAAAAGAACCTTAAAAGCCTATCCACGTCATGCCGAGATGTTAAATAATGCACTTCTTGGGAGGCAACATATGTTTTTAAGATTTTAATATTGTAGTTTGAATAACAACTGTTGAATCTGCAACTAGGTGAGCCTAATGTCCAGTCGGCGAGCTCGACATGGACCACCGTTGGAACCACCGAGATTGCTAGAGGTTCTGTGAAACTTAGTGGAGTAAAGTACCACTCAGTGCATTGCTGAGTAGGTCGGCGATATAAGTCATGGTCGCTGACTACAGCGTGAACTAAAGCATTTTTAAGGGGCAAACTGTTTTAAATTAACAATCTCTTCATTTATATACCTTTTGACTTCCAAAATTTCACAACTGCTTTTACATTCTTCCATATTTCATTTTCTTACTTTTTGTGTGGGATTTATGACTCGAGGTTGATTATTGGATTCTTTGCTAGCGTGGCATTTAAAATATTCGGCATAAAAGATTTGTTTTCCAAACCCTGCTTTAAAAATTAGTTGTAATCGAATGCATGATTGTTTTGTGGTTGTTATTTGTGTTTAATGTTGTTATGTTTATCATGTGGTTGTTTATTTCCCTGTATTTAGTTGAAATCGAGATTAATTGGCCTTAAATAGTGTATTTTCGTGCTTATGATTGTTAAAATTGTTGGGTTGTTAAAATTTTTGTGGGTCTAGTGTGGTGAAGTCTGAGTAACCCCGAATGGTGCTAATTGTCAGATTTTTCCCAATGATAGATGGATTGACGTCTTTCTTAAGGGTAAAAGACGTCAACTGGCTAATTTTTGCCAAATCGGGGAAGTCTGAGTACCCCGTGGGATTAAGACTTGTGGTTTTTGTTGAATTACATAGAAAAATAGTTCATTTAATTTTGTGGGCTGCGGGTTTGATTTTGAAGGTCAACGTGAAAAATTGGCACGTTGGACTATTCGGTGAGCTGGGTCGAGCTCACCGAGTGGTTCGGCGGTTCGCCTAGAGTCCCTCTTTTGATCGCCCTTTAGTGCCCTCAATTCTTTAAATTGTTCTATATCTTTCGGTGATTTGTGCTTATTTTGGAATGGTTTTGTTCTGGAACCATCAGCGTGCCCGACTTGGATCTCCGAAGGTGTTTGGAGACTCGTCGATCGGTTCAACGACTCTTTTTGTGTAGTTTTCAATTGTTGAATTCTTTTTAGAATTACATCTAATGTGTGTTGTTTTGTGTTGCAGAAATGGCTAGACCCAAGCTAACAAGAAGGAATCAGCCGCCCCAAAAGCGGGCATGAGGAATAGTGATCAATGAGGAGGTTGCTTCTTCTGGGGCCCCGACTACAAAACTTCCTCCAAAAGGAGGATAAGGTAAGGTTATGAGGTGATTCCCATGATTTTTTAGAATTGAACAAGAGGTGAGTCCTCATGTTCTTACTCTGATGAATGGACTTGGAGGCGAGTACCCACGCTCCTTATGAAATAATTTAGAAGCAAGTACCTGTGTCATATGATGGGATTGTGGTAGCAAGTACATGCGGTCTGGAAGTATGTAAGGCAAGAGGCGAATAACCATTACCCTTTATAAGCTAGGAATAAAGGTGAATCCCCATGTCTTTAAAAGTAAATATGAATAATGTGATTATGTTGAAGATGATTTGATTGGTGTGTTGCTAGATATGCCTTCCATGATGTAATGTTGACTAGAGGAGGATGACCAATTTCTTGGCTAAGGATAAGTGAGGTTGCTTAAGGAAGTATTCCTCTTTTATTATGATGTTTATTACGTCTTGATTATGGTTATGCTTTATGTGTTATGTTCACTAATGCTTATGTTATGTTGTTTATGATGGCCATCAAATTTAGTACTTGATTGTACTAACGCATACTCTTGCCTACATTCTTATCAAATGTAGGGTCCGACAACATAGATTCTCAAACTCGTGGCTAGCTTCGTTGTTGATCAAGGAAGTGATGTTTTGGTGAGTCCTCATTGTGTTCGAGGATGTGATCACCACTTTCTTTTATGCTTTTCCTTTATGTCTTAAACTATTTTATGGACTGTGAGCAAAGACTTTATTCATGTTGTATAGATGGTTTGAGATAATGTTGTTAGACTTTCGCTCGTTCATAAAAGACATAGATTGTATTGAATAGTTTTAAATTACCGCTCATTTCTATTACTTTATGTTATGATATGCTAAGTGGCTTATATGAGGCCTCTCGGGGTCTTATACGCGTTGTAACATCTAGGGGGTACCCCTGGATCCTGACAAACTTGGTAATGAGAGCACAAGGTTTAGAATGGTTCTAGGATGTCTCAATCCACATCAAGTAGAGTCTTGTTCATAAGTGTGAAGCGCTCCACATTTATTAATGAGAGGCTATTAGATGTTTAGGTAACTTCACTTCTTCACTTCTCTATTCCGTACCATGGAGTATAAGTCTATAAGTCTTTCTCCTAATTCGTGCCCGATGGTTTTCAGAATATGCCTACTAGAAGGGCTAATGCTAGAAGGTTGGAGTAAGGCAATGTTGATCAAGAGGTTCCTCCTCAGGTTCCTCTCCAAGCTCCTCTTCATGCTCTGATTGACCATTTGAATGAGAATGTGACTAATGTGGAGTTTAGGTCGCCATTCCAAGTGTTGGCTCAAGCCAGTAGAGAGGTGGTAGTCCTCATGAACCCAAATATAGGTACGGCGCCGGCAAGAGTGAGGAATATTACAAGGATGAACCCTCCCAAATTTTATGGCTCCAAAGCTGAGGAAGACCATCAAGAGTTTATCAACGAGGTCTACAAGGTACTTGCTATTATGGGAGTGACTACAATAGAGAAGGCGGAATTGGCCGCTTACCAACTCAAAGGGATTGCACAAATTTTGTTCAATCAATGGAAAGAGACAAGGCAGGTGGAAGTAGGTCCCATAGAATGGGAAATGTTCAAAAGTGCTTTTCTTGAAAGATTATTCCCTCTTGAGATGAGAGAGGCCAAAGTAATTGAGTTCATTAACCTTTGGCAAGGAAATATGCGTGTAAGGAAATCCGCTTCGAGGTTTACTCAACTATCCAAGTATGCTCCTTCCATTGTGGCGGATCGCAAGTCCAAGAAGAGTAACTTTGTGTCGGAAGTGTCCGACATGGTAGTCAAAGAGTGCCACACCGCTATGCTTGTTCATGACATGGACAATTCTCACCATTTGGTGCATGCCTAATAAATTGAGGAAGAAAAGTTCAAGGAATGATCTAGAGAGGCAAAGAGAGCAAGAGTGGATGATGGTAACTATTCACATTCTAGGTCTAGTGGACGGGTCCTTCAAGGTTCCGGCAAAAGTTCTCCAGGAAAGGTTCTTCAAATATTTCTTCGAGGCCTAATAATGAAAGGGTTTCTAATTGAAAACCTCAAGGATATGGTAATAGGTCTTCAATGCCTACTTGTGCTAAATGTGGAAGAAATCATGAAGGGAAGTGTCTAGTAGGTTTTAATGCCTGGTATAGTTGTGGAAAGACGGATCACACGATAAGGAATTATCCTTCAGTTGATAAGAATTATGGAGATGTTCATCGTAGTCAACCCTACCCTTCATCCGGTCCAAGTAGTTCGGGTGGGAATGCTCCTAAGTAAATCTGTTTCTATGCTCTCCAAACTAGAGGTTATCAAGAAAGTTCTTGAGACGTGGTGACTGGTATGTTATAATTTTTCCATAAAGATTTGTATACTTTACTTGATCCAGGGGCAACTTTGTCCTTTATGACTCATTATATAGCTATGCGGTTTGTTGTGCTCCCCGAAGTGCTGTTAGAACCTTTTTGTCTCTCTACCCCTATTGGTGATTTTGTGGTGGCTAAGAGCGTCTATAGGAGATATCCCATTTTCTTATCCCACAAAGTGACTCTAATAGGTTTACTGGAACTTGACATGATTGACTTTGATGTTATTTTGGGCATATATGGTTGTATTCATGTTATGCCTCTATCAATTGTAGAACTCGGGTAGTCAAATTTCAATTCCCAAATTAGCCTATCCTAGAGTGGAAAGGGGGAAATTCTATGCCTAAAGGTCAATTTGTTTATTACCGAAAAGGTAGGAAAAATGATTTCGAGGGGTTGTGTCTACCATATAATAAGGGTGAGGGATGTGGAGTCTGAAACTCCTACTCTTCGATTCCGATTATGAAAGTGTTTCCGGATGTTTTCCCCGATGATTTACCAGGCATTTCTCCTGAAAGGGAAATAGGCTTGGGGATTAACCTATTATTTTAACCTTTAAAGCACACCTCATCAAATTCTAAGTTTTCAACGATCGTAAATCAGTATAAAACCCAACCAAATGAGTTGGGATCGAATCCCACAGTGAGCGGTACGTGTTTCAGAGTCAATTGGGAAGTATAAATGTGGTCAAATCATTCATAGGAATAAAAATTATCAAATAAAGACATCATTCAAATCAAGGAGTAACTGAATGTGAAATGGGGGTTTTGGTTTTTGATTATCAACTACAAACAGCAATCACAAACAATAAGAATTAACAATAATGTGACAGATTTTTGGGATGTCATCGATTATAGGATAATATAGCCATATGGGTCATTACAATTATTAGTAAATAGCTAGATATTAGTAAGTAGGCTAAGCTATAAGGGAGGTACTTTTCTCTCGAACAATTTACCCTAAATCAAGTGATTTCTTTCGAACATCAAGAAGCATGCACGATAAGAGCAGCCCACACCTTAATCCATTCACACTCTCCAGCTGAATCTGTGGGAATGGGTTTAGGATTCATTCTCTCAAGTTGAACCCAGGTCAACCCAATACCCACAAACCAACAATCTAAAACCATAGTTCTAAAACCTCTCTCTCTCCCAAGCCAAGAACACAAAGGAAGAACTGCATTTGCAACTGCAATTCTTAAATTAAACCAGAATTAATGATCAAACTCACTTTTAAATAGCATTTAAACTAACAATTAGCAATGCCCATAAGCTAAATCAGCCCATAATCACATAATCACACCCAAGAATTGGGGTTTTAGCTAGACATCATAAAAAGGTAAAAACAACTACCAAATTGGTTATCCGACAATTGGGTAAGACTGATTTCATCTTTACAATGTTCCAATTTGATGGATCTCAAAGACCCACTTCCAATTTCTAAAAATTAAATTTCTTCAATCCTTCAAAGCTAAAGAAACTTCTCAAGAAAAATGTCTCCAGATGATATAACTTGATAAAAATTAAATCTAATGTCAAAAGATACTAAACTAAAATGTTCAAAAACGTATTTATAGTCGCCGAAAATAAGCTGTGAAAGCACATTTGGCGAAGTAAGTTGGGCTCGCCGAACCATTCAGCGAGCCACCCTTTGGTCTCTTCCATCGCCCTTTCGCATTGGCATTCAGCATCTTTAAGGTCTGTAACTTTGGAAGATCTATCTTAACTTCGCAGAATCACTGGGCGATCCGCCGACTGCTCCCTTTCTTCACCGACTTGGTTCTTTCCTTAAGATATTGGCACACTGGAACTTTAGGCGGTCTGATTAGCAACTAGGACACGCCGAGTGCTCTTGGCAATCCTCCGGCTCTCCCATATTCACTTCTTTATCCATTTTTGTTCCTTTTTACATGTTAGTGTCCTTGTTTTTTTCCTCAATCTATATTCCTGAAAAACAAGGATTTAACATCAGTTATTGGCACAAAATAAACATTTGAGGACACTAAATCTATTCAAACAAAAAAAGCACTTAATAATTCCAAATCCAGGACTCATCAACACCCCTAACTTAAAATTTTGCTTTTCCTCAAGTTAAACTTAAGTGCAACAGTTCAATGTCTTGATCGGTTCTTAGTTGAATTGAAAGTGGTTGTTTAAAAGAAGTCCCTAAAGACGTTTTCCCAAGGGTAAGATGGTGTTTTCAGGTACCAAGGTCATTTTTGTGTTCTGAATGTCGATGACTTGAGCGAACAGATTTTGTCAGAAGCCCATAGTTTTCGATATTGTATTCACCCAGAAGCCACAAAGATCTACCGGGATTTGTAGGAGATCTATTGATTGAATGGGATGAAGAAGGACATTACAGGATTTGTGGCTAAGTGTCCCAATTTCCAACAAGTGAAGGTTGAGCATGAGAAACCGGGAGGATTATCTCAAGACATTAGAATTCCTACTAGGAAGTAAGAAGGTTTGAATATGGACTTCATCATAGGGTTGCCACAGACTCAACATCAATATTATCCGATTTGGATTATAGTAGACTGAATGACGTAGTCAGCCCATTTCATTCCCGTAAAGGTTTCCTATCCAGCGGAAGATTATGCTAAGTTGTATTAGAGAGAGATGGTAAGATTTCATTGAATGCCCTCGTCCATTTTCTCTGATAGAGGTACTCAGTTTACTTCACAGTTTTGGAACTCTTTCGAAAAGGTTCTTGGCACTAAATTTAAGCTTGGAACAACTTTTAACCCCCAAACCGATGAGAAAGCAGAAAGAACAATCCAAACATTGGAAAATATGTTGAGGGCTTGCGTGATTAATTTTAAGGGAAATTGGGATGACCATTTGCCTTTGATAGAATTGGCCTATAATAATAGCTGCCATTCGAGTATTGGTATGGCTCCATTTAAGGCTCTTTATGATAGGAGGTGTAACTCTCCTATAGGATGGTTTGAGGTGGGCGAGGTTTCTTTGATAGGATCTGATTTAGTTCATGAGGCTATTGAGAAGGTTTGACTCATTAGAGAGAGGTTGAGAATGGCCCAAAGTCATCAAAAGTCTTATATGGATGTTGGAAGGAGAGACCTAGAATTTGATGTGCTTAATTGGGTTTACTTGAAAATCTCACCCATGAATGGTGTAATGAGTTATAGTAAGAAAGGAAATCTTAGTCCCCATTTTTTAGGCGCATATCAAATTTTAAGGAGTGTTGGTAAGGTTGCATATGATCTTGACTTGCCAAATGAGTTGACATCGGTGCATCCGGTTATCTATGTCTCTATGTTGAAAAAGTGTGTTGGAGATCCGACGTCCAAAGTCCCCCTAGAAGGGTTGCTACTGAAAGAGAACATTTCCTATGAAGAGGTTTCAGTTTAGATTCTAGACTGGCAAGTTAAGAAATTGCGGAACAAAGAAGTTTCTTCCATGAAAGTGTTGTGGAGAAACCATCTAGTTGAGGGTGCTAATTGGGAGGCCAAAGCCGGTATGATGTCTCGATATCCTCATCTTTTTCTCCTATTCTAGCTTCAGGTAATGAGTTCCTCTTGGTTTGCTTATGTTTTAAGTCATGTGTGTTTTATTTGTTCCCACGATTTCCTTATATTGCATGTTCATGAAAAAAAGATTAAGTTTTGAAAAATGTGGCTTTTATGATTCATTTTACTCATGTTGTCGAGTATTGAGTATAAGTTGCTTATAGACTTAATGAGATGAGTTGTAGAACATGCCTTGACTTGGAGTGGAGATTCAATCCTTGAATTGGTTCTTTTTGAGATTGAATTGCATATTAGTTCAATGTGATTGTGCTGAGCATTGCTTTTGAGATTGAGATGATAGTTCCTCCTTGAACATGAGAAATGTTAGGATTTCATGAATATTAGTTTGCTAGATGTAGTTCCTACTTTCTTAAGGTGCATTGAGTATGTTGAGCTTGGAGATGAGTTTCCTTCTTAGTTGTGTTCATTTTGATGTCTTGCGGGCATGATGGGCTGCTAGTCTAGAGTTTTGTCTATAAACGTGCTTAAAATCTCATTCAAGGACGAATGATCCCAAGGGGGAGATAATGTAACACCCCAGATTCGAAAGTGGTATGATGGCATCTTTTAGGGAAGTTCCAGGTGTCACCCATGAGGGCCAACCATGCATCATGGTTGGACCTACACCCCATAGGTGGGCCTCGTAGATGGCCATAATGGAAACTGCCTAAGCATGTGAACCACGGCCAAAACCCATGCCTCATGGATGGGTCCACGGCCCGTAGTTGGGGGAAACTATCGATGGCCAAATGTATCTGACCAGACAACGGCTAACAAGCACGGACCATAAGTCTATCCACGGTGCGTCGTCGTGGTCTCGTGGTTAGTGACTGAACAATTATTTTACAGACTTAAAGGTCTTTTCGTGTTTTAATTAAATCAATGTAGTGTTGTTTTGCCTAGACCTAGACCACATATATAAGGATTTTAGACCCTAAACTCACTCAATTAAGTAATTCTCTCAATTCCCAAAAGAAAATCCAAATCCTCTGTCAAATATTCTCTCTCTAGAAGGTGGAAGAAGAAGAAGGAGATTGAAGCTAGGTGAAGATAAAGTCTCCAAATCTTCACTATTTTGTAGGCATTGTCACTAAGGTATGATGTATTTTCATCCATGATATCTTTCTTCCATGGAGTCCCTTAGAATTCCACAATTTGAAGAAGAATTTCCCCAATTTTAGTTAGGGTTACTTCCAATGTTATGGTTCATGTTTAATGTTGATCCAATTGAGTGGATTGTGATTTTTTATGATTGAATTGATAGGATTAAATGTTTTTAGGATGAAATTACATGTACCCTTGCCTATTTTATGATTTGACCTAGAATTTACATAATTGGGTTTGATGCGCTGAAGGGAAACTTTATGGGTTTTGATATCGCCTTATAGGATTGATGAATTGTGACTAGAATTGCTTGAGATTGAAGCATATAAGAATTTGACGTTAATTTCTTGAGATTAATGCTTAGATGATGATCATGACAATTAGGACTTTGAGAGTAAAGCTTATGATATGAATTGATGGTAATTGATGTTATCTTGAGGAAGGGATACTTCCCACATGAATGGCTTAGTTATGAATGTATGAATGTGAAAGGTTTACTCACATTAATGATTCTAGGATGGAAGGATTGCTCACCTAAAATGAATCTTGACTAAAAGCTTATGTAGTTGCTGAGGCTAGAGGTGATTACCCTTGACCTCCATATGTAAGGATATGAGGTGATTCCCATACTCTTTAGAATTAAACAAGAGGTGAGTCCCAACATTCTTACTATGATGAATGGACATGGAAGAGAGTACCCATGATCCTTATGAAATGATGTGGAGGTGAGTACCCATGTCTTATGATGGGATTGTAGAGGCGAGCACCCACGATCTACAAGTAAGTAAGGCAGGAGGCGAATACACATTAGCCTTTATAAGCTAGGCATAGAGGCGAATACCCATTAGCCTTTATAAGCTAGGCATAGAGGCAAATCCCCATTTCTTTAAAATTAATTATGAATAATGTGATTATGTTATGAAGATGATTTGATTGGAGTGTTGCTAGATATGCCTTCCATGATGTAAGCTTTACTAGACGCGGATGAACGATGTCTTAGCTAAGGATAAGGAAGCAGTACGTGTTTCAGATTCAATTGAGAAGTATAAATGCGGTCAAATTAGTCATAGGAATAAAAATTATTGAATAAAGACATCATTCAAATCAAGGAGTGACACGATTGTCAAATGGGGATTTTGGTTTGATTATCAACTACAAACAGCAGTCACAAACAATATGAATTAACAATACTGTGACGGATTCTTGGGATGTGATCGATTATAGGATAATATAGACATATGGGTCATTACAATTATTAGTAAATAGCTAGATATTAGTAGGTAGGCTAGGCTATAAGGGAGGTACTTTTCTCTCGAACAATTTACCCTGAATCAAGTGATTTCTTTCGAACATCAACAAGTATGCATGATAAGAGCAGCCCACACCTTAATCCATTCACTCTTTTGAGCTGAATCTGTGGGATTGGGTTTAGGATTCACTCTCTCAAGTTGAACCCAGGTCAACCCAATACCTACAAACCATCAATCGAAAACCATAGTTGTAAAACCTCTCTCTCCATAGCCAAGAACACAAAGGAAGAACTGCATTGACAACTACAATTCTTAAATTAAACAAGACTGAATGATCAAACTCACTTTTAAATAGCTACCAAATTGATTATCCATCAACTGGGTAAGATTGATTTCGTCTTTACAATGTTCCAATTTGATGAATCTCAAAGACTCACTTCCAATTTCTCAAAAGTGAATTTCTTCAATCCTTCAAAGCTAAAGAAACTTCTCAAAAAAAAATTCTTCAAATGATAGAACTTAATAAAAATTATATCTAATGTCAAAAGATAGTAAACTAAAATGTTCAAAAACGTATTTATAAGCTGTGAAGCACGTTTGGCGAAGTAAGTTGGTCTCGTCGAACCACTCAGCGAGCTGCCCTTTGGTCTCTTCCATCGCCCTTTCGCCTTGCATTCAACATCCTCAAGGTATGTAACTTTGGGAGATCTATCTTAACTTCGCAGAATCACTGGGCAATCCGCCGACTACTTTATTTCTTCACCGACTTGGTTCTTTCCTTAAGAGATTGGCATAATGGAACTTTAGGCAATCTGATGAGCAACTAGGACACGCCGAATGCTCTTGGCGAGCCTCCAGTTCGCCCATATTCACTTCTTCATCCTGTTTTGTTCCTTTTCACTTGTTATTGTCCTTGCTTTTTTTCTCAATCCATATTCCTGGAAAACAAGGATTTAACATCAGTTATTGGCACAAAATAAGCATTTGAGGACACTAAATCTATTAAAACAAACAAACCCCTAAATGATTCCAAATCCAGGACTCATCAACACCCCCAACTTAAACTTTTGCTTGTCCTCAAGTAAAACTCAAGTCCAGCAGTTCAAAAAGGATGTCTGAAACAGTGCGACAAAAGTCACATTCCTGAATGCACACAACAAGACTGACCTTACTCATGCAGGGATCAATTGTGCACTCAAAGATTCAAGTTGTGACTGACCATTATCAAAGATGTTCAAGTTCACAATACTTGCTATAAATGCAAGTTCAAGCTCAGCAAAGGTACTGAAATTCCCTCACAACAAAGATGATTCCATATTCATACACAATTTTTCTACAATTTATAGTTCCGGAATCACATACAACTCTCACACTCATAAAGATGAACGCACATATCACTTCACCCATAGGTTTGCCCTTATTTTCCAATTAGTATTTGTTTTAGCTCATTCAAGATCAAAAAGGACTTTTCAAGGCTTGTAATAGGGCTGAGTGTAAATGTATGGTCATTTATTATCAATGGGAGCTACCCTCATGAATTGTGGTCTTACATGACTTTCTTCCTTTTCTTCAACATTTTAATCAGGCTCAAAATTAAACCCATCATTCAACTTCCAATGGAACACTGCACACCCCTCTCTTTTTTTTTTTTTTTTTTTATATTTTGTTTGTATGGAGGGGTTCCATCTTTTTCAAGAGAAGTGCTAACATGGGGGATTTTTTACACTTCTTGATTTACCTTGTCTTTTCACCACACCCCAACTTAGGCCTAAGTTGGCTATTCAAACAAACAACACTTCATGAGAGTTATAGGTGAATGGATAAAGAGGGGTCATAATTGCATCAAGTTTCTACCAAGAAAGGGTTAAAGCTCAAATGGGGTCCAAGCAAGGTTCACACATCTCACAAGGTTAGCCACACAAAAAAGTATATTGTACAATTGTTTCACTCCTCAAAATTGTTGCCTAAGATCATTTCAAGAGCTTACATCACTTTGTCAACCGGACCAACGGGGCAAATTCTAGGTGTCATCACACAAGGTTCACGGTAAGCTTATCATACAAGGTAGTGGCATCAAAATCAAATGAGACTCATTTGAGCTACTATGCAATGGTCATCACAAGACACTCTATTTGATAACTGACTAGTCACAACGAGATGCAAAAAGTCCACATATTATCTATGCAACTTCATTTGGCCTCATCAGAGCAGTATATTCTTTTTGTTCGATTAAGAGCACTATTTAAGCCATCGGTATTGATCATAAACAATACTCAAATTTGCACAAGAACAACCACATTCACGCACAACCAAAGGTGGCAAAAATTTTCAGATGGGTCAAAAATCATTTGCATTCATAACAAGGAGACATAAGCTCCAGGATTCATAAGATAAGATCAAAACACATTTTAAAAGGCAAAACACAATATATATATATATAATATAGTCACAAGAGGTAGGTAAAGAAATACCTCACTAATTTCACGTATCAGGACAGTACTTTCAGTTTAAGTGAATACGATCGTGAGTAGTAATATAACCCAACTAGTGAGTTGGGGTCAAGTCCCAAGGGAGCGATTCGTAATTGAGAATCAATAGAAAAGAAAAAATGTGTTCAAGTCAATCATAGCTATAAACATTTACGAGTAAAAACATGATAAATTGAAGGGTGACACAAGTGTCAATTATCGAAGGGGGGTTTGTAGTCAATTAGTAACTAAAAACAACAATTAACACGAAAATATGAATATGGAGACGTGATTTTTGGGATGTGATAGGAATATGGGCTAAGGTAAACAACTGGGTAATTCCAATTGATAGTAAACCGTTATAAATCAGTAAATAAGCTAGACTTTAGTAGGGATAAACTTTCTCTCCAACAATTTACCCCGAATCTAATTGGTTCTATCGAACACTAATAAGCCGCAATGAAGTAAAACCTTTGCTTTAATCCATTCACTCTCTCGAGTTGAATGTGTGGCAAAGGATTTAGGATTCACTCTATCGAGCTGAACCCATGTCAACCCAACACCCACAAGCCATCAATTCAATAATTTTGGTTTTACGACATCTCTCTCGAGCAAGCCAAAAACATGAAGTTAACATTGTATTTTCAACTACAGCCCATTAAATTAAACCATAATTATTGAACTAAATCACTTTTAAACATCAAATAAACAATCAATGAGCAATACCCAGCAGTTAATTCAATCTATACACTACAAGAAAAGGCTTTATTTAAGACCAATATTTAGGGACGAGTTAATAAACCCGTCTTTAAAGGTGTATGTATTGGGAAGAGATTTTAATCCGATCTTTAATTTCTTGTGTTATTGTGAAGGTACTAAATGTGGTCTCTAGAGAAAGTATAAACTGGTCCCAATTTAAAATTTAGGGGTCTTGAGAGATTTACAAAGGAGGGAAAGTACTGAAATGTTAGAAAAAAAAAATATTTTCACCAAAACGTGGCGCCAAAATGTCCATTACTGATTAACATTCTAAAAGGAAAACAAAAAATAAAATACGTTCTATTTCTCAAAACTTATC
>JAJOOH010000372.1:0-44578 GCA_029582605.1 Solanum gracilifrons | reverse complement strand
ACTTGACTCCCCGAGTCATGATGGCGTCTACTAAAACTCACTAGTAGGTAAGTCAGCCCGTACCTAGAACAAAAAGTATTGAGTACAAGGGTAGAACTGAATAAAAAATAATACTAGCGATAAGAAATGACTATAACAGAAAGAAAACACAAAACTAGATGCACTAGATACCCTTCGAGAACATGGAAGTCGCGAGTTCAGAGTTGTCTAACAAGAATAAATGCAAGTCCGAAAGTAGACCACAACAAGCCGTCTCAAAGTTAAAAGTCAAGCTAATATATATATATAGAAAGGCTGATCCAGGATGCCAAGTGTTCGCCCTCGTCTCTGATATACCCAAGCTGCAAAAAAAGGCACGAATGATCACCGTTGGTAACTGCTACCAAAACAAAGGTACTTAGTAGTCATCACAAAAAGATGTACAAAATAGCATAAGTACCAAAACAAAGGTACTCTGTAGGCATCACTAGCCGACCTAACAAGAAAGGTAAAAAGAATCAGAAAAGATAAAATCTAGACATAAACACAGGTAAAAGCGGATATGAAAAGAAGAACAGAAGCGTACCGAAATTAAATCTAAGTACAACTATACTAAACCTAACTTGGCCCAAAATCCAGAAGGTACACTCATGCACAAGTTTAAATAAAACCCGCATGGACCCCCGTAAACCCAACAAGTACATAAAATATTTAAGTCTCCAAGACAGAAGAGTAATCCAAATCAGAATCTAAAAACTAGTCAACTCCTAGTCCAGCTAGAAAGACTGACAATCAACTCAACTAGTAAACTCCAAGCCTAGCTAGAAAGAGTGACTATAAACCCTGGCCGCCCAACCATTCAACTCCCAGTGTTGTCAACAGACCAACTAGAACGAGTTCCTCGAGGGCGTGTCAACTCCGTAGAGGTTCTCAGATAACCCGTCTGCCCATCATGACAATCGACTCCTAGGGGCGTCAGCCACGTAGCTAGAAAGAGTACCCGAAGGCGTATCGACTCCAAAAAGGATCTCAAGTAGGATCTAAGCCACTGTGCATCGATGTTCATCCTTAACGATATAATAAAAGGCTCCAAGCCAGAAGCACTCCAATCTCGAGAAAGCACATACCCTCCGATAATAAATTGAGCCACATTAATAGGGATGGGAGATAGAAAGACTAACAAGAAGTGTAAAAGCCTAAGCTAAGGTCATACTATTAGACTATTATATCCTAGTCCATCCGAAACGATGTAGGAGATATACGATAGTCACAAGGTGCATGGGTCTAAAGCAACACTATTATATCTGAGTCTCAGGCCGAAACATTCTCCCGAAACAACTAATCAGCAAGTAAATCACATGGCATACTACAACACACACAAAACCCTCCACCAACATGGTTCTATCCTGGAATCAGTCGTAATCAACCCAAAAACATTGTCTCTAGATAGAAAAGAAGGAATAACTATATACCTTCCCTTAATTTATACTCATCATCTTGAATTCGCACATTCATGGTCATCTAATTAGAAAGAAAGTTGTAGCCTACCTCTAGGCTTAGCGCGTGCACTCTAAATCGCAAGGCCGAAGCTTCTCTTCAGAACGGACTCTAAACGTTGCCACGCTATCAAAAATAGGATCACAACATCAATACGATCACTTAGACATTAAAATCACCCAAAATAGAGATAGGTCAACATTTAGAGTCAAATGGGAATCGTGGGACCTGCGTCAAAATTTATGAAATTGATTCCGTAAAAAGGTCATAATCTATGCCTTGTATTGTGTCCCAAAATAAGACAAAATTTGCGACCCAAAATAGCGGAAACAACAACACACTAGTAAAACAAAAATTAAAGGAAAAGGAGCAGCAACTTTCGCGCCAAATTTACCTCAAAACGAATGCGACTAACACAATCAAATCAGTCCACAATGTAGCCCCGACGATTTTGAGAATGTGGGACTTCAAAATCGCCAAAATCGATGCTCAGGTGAGGGACAAATCACCCTTTGAAAATTGAGGGTGAAAGCTGAAGTTTATGGGTATAAATACCCAAATCTGGTCGCTAAGCGTCCTATATGTGGTCGCTAAAAGCATGCACTAGTGTTGAACACTTTACCTGGTTTCTTAAACTCCAAATTCTCCGACGGGGTGTCGGAGATTTGTTCAGAACTGCATGCACTCAAATGAGATATTCTACCCCATCGAATTTGACATTCCAGTGTCAACAGAAGCATCAAAATTAAAATCGTAGGTCAATTTGATAAAAAAGTTCTTCCCATACATGATTTCCATTTTTAGAGAAAAACCACAAGAAGGCTCAAAATGAGACTGGTAGCCTAAGGAACCACACAAAAGGTCGTTCTAGACAAAATTCGATATTTCGAAGCTAACTGTGTTGACATATTTCTCATCCGTGCATGTTTACCAAGAATGTTTACAAAAGTCAACCCTTGGCTTAAGCTTCAAAGTTAAAACTTCGAATGTCACAGACTCACTCTAGAAGTCTCCGGGCTCGAATCAACCATGCCCCTACCTTAAAATAGCCCTTGTAGAGCTGATGAACTCGAATTATGAAACCTTCTTCCTGAAATTTTGATAAAAAATGACAGTTCAAGGTTCAATAACATTCAAACAAAATGACCATTCAAGGTTCAATAACTGTCAAAACACTAAACCTCGCATAAAAATGAAAGGAACGGCAAGGTGACCAAATTGTAAGCCCTAACAAGTCATAAATTACTTGGGGTCGCTACAGGAATGCTCTGAACGACACATATGAGGCATAAGCACATAAGTGACCTGGAGCTAATTAAAACATGCATTACTAAAATGGGATTTCGTCCTCAAAAGTAAGAGTCAAGAAGTACCGGGAAGCTCAAACAGGCATGGAAAACTACTCCCACATATCATGCTCGGTCTCCTATGGATCCTCATAAATTAGACGATGCCTCTAATGGACCTTAACCACATGAATTCCTTTCTAACACAATCGCAACACATCTCTGGCAAGAATGGCAACAAGCTCATCCACGAAGGTCAAGCGATCATCCAACTCTACTACATCATACTGGGGTACATTGAACTCATCAGGGTCAAAATATGAAAGACTGGGTGGATAGCTGAGAGCATCAGAGGCAAAACTAACTCATAAGTAACCTCTCAAACTATCCGAAGTATTTCAAAAGGCTCAAAATACTTGTGGCTAAGCTTGCCTGGCCTCTCAAACCTCATCACGCCCTTCATGGGAGACCCATGGAGGAAAAATTTATCACCCACAGGAAAAGTCAGAGCTCATCGTCTAAGATCAACATAACTTGTATGCCTACTCTGAGCTGTCCGAAATTTGTTCCTAATCACCCTCACCTCCTCCAAAGCCTCATGAATAAATTTTGTACCACACGGTCTAGGCTCTAGAATCAAACCAACTAATCGTAGAGCAACAACGCCTACTATATAAAGCACCAAATGGGGCCATCTGGATGCTAGAATGATAGTTGTTGTTTTATGCAAACTCCACCAAAGGCAAGAATTGGCCCAGTGAACTCCAAACTCCAAAACACAATTTTGTAACATATCTTCAAGAATTTGAATAGTACACTTTGACTGACCATCATTATGAGGATGCAAGACTTTGCTAAGGTCAACGTGAGTGCCGAAATCATATGGGAAAGTCCTTCAGATGCTAGTAGTGAACAGAGCACCCTGATTTTATATATTAGTGATCGACACATCATGAAGACAAACCACTTCATGAACGTAGATATGGGCTAAGCACTTTGCACTGAATGAAGACTGGAAGTGTGCTATCTTGGTCAATCGATCAATGATGACCCAAATCCTATCAATACCTCTAGAAATACAAGGAAAACCTTCCACAAAGTCTATAATGATACAATACCACTTCCACTCTGGAATGGGTAATCTCTGTAAGTCCCCAATAGGTCTCAAACGCTCGACCTTCAGCTGCCGACAATTGAGGAAATCAGATACATAGTCTATAATATCTCTCCTCATGTCGGCCAACCAGTAATGCTGCCTCAAGACACAAAACATATTTACAGTGCCTCAATGAATTAAATATCTAAAATCACGGGCCTCCAAAAGTATCAACGAAAATAAAACCTCCAACTCTCGGGATAAAAATATGACACACGAACATATAAGCCTCATCTAAGTTTAAGGTAACCTGACCAGTATCACCAGCTAACACTCGATCTCGAAGTTCAACAAAGGTCTAATCCTTCAAATCATGACTACAGATATGATCATGAAGAAATGACTGAACTCCCCCATATGCTAAAACATGTCCAGAATCCGAAAAATCCAACTCAACCATCTAGCTAAGGATTAAATGTCCAAAGCTAATGGTCGCTGCACAGTAGAAAAAAAGGTTAGACTACCCACACCCACTGCTTTCCAACTCACAGTGTCCATCACCACATTCACCTTTCTCAGATTGTAGAAAATAGAGAGTAATAGTCCTTCAGCCTCGATTAATATCCCTCGGGCTCATAATGTATTGGAGACTCATGCGATCAGTGTAGATCTCCTAAGAACCTATAAAGTTAGTGCCTCCTGATCTTAAGTGCCAAAACTACTACCGCTAACTCCAAGACATGAGTTGGGTAGTTGAACTAAACTGATGCCGGATGTGTCACAATAAACCTTGAAGACATCGCTCTCAATAAGATGAATCAATATAGGAGCAGTAGTCACCGACTCCTTGAGCTTCTGAACGCTCTACTCACACTCCTCAAATATCTCAAAAGGAATATTAAAGTGGGTCTATCGGGTCGAAGGTGCTTGAATAGTGGAGAAACCCTCGACAAACCGTCAGTAGTAGCCTACTTAATCGATGAAGGTCTGAACCTCAGTCACCAAAGTGGGCCTAGCCTAAAAACGATCTTCACCGGATCTACCATGATACCACCCTTGGACACCATGTACCCGCAGAATGCTAAAGACTCAAGCCAACACTCACACTTTGAGAACTGCGCATAAAGCTGATGATCTCTCAAAGTCTGGAGCACCGTTCTCAAATACAGCTCACGATCACTTCTTCTGCATAAGTATACTAGAATATCATCTATGAACACAATGACAAAAAAATCAAGATACCGCCTGAATACTTGCGTCATCAAGTACATAAAGGCGATATGGGGATTAGTCAACCCAAAATATGTCTCTAGGAACTCATAGTGGCCATACTGAGACATAAATGGAATCTAAGGGATGTCTGCTTTCCTAATCCTCAATTGATGGTAACCACACCACAAATCAATCTTTGAAAACACTTCGGCAACCTGACGTTGGTCAAATAGATCATCAATCCTAGGCATGAGGTAGTGGTTCTTCATTGTCACCTTATTCAATTGCCTATAATCAATACATATTTGCACCATACCGTCCTTCTTTTTCACAAAAAAAATAGGAGTACCCCAAGGCAACACACTAGAACTGATGAACCACTTACCCAAGAGGTCTTGAAGTAGAACACTAAGCTTAACAAGAGCTATCAGATATGGCGGAATGGAAATAAGTTGAGTACCTTACTCAATTTTGATAGAGAAGTCAATATCACACACCAAGGTTAGGCCAAGTAGGTCGGTAGGCAACACATCTGCAAAATCATGAACAATTGGTATGAACTCAACTGGAGGAACCTTTGTACTCAAATCATGCACATAGGCCTAATAATAAAACACCCGCTAGTCATTAGTCTTCTAGTCTTAACAAAATAGATCGTTCCAACTGGTGTACTGCTAGCGGAGCCCTGCCGCACCACCAGGGGACCACTAGGCATGGCTAAGGTAATGGTTTTAGACAAGAAATTGAAAACTTCATGGTAGGGAGACAACAAGTCCATGCCCATAATCAAATCGAAATCAAGCATAATTAACAACATTAGGTCAGCAAGGGTGTCACGCCCCTGGATATTAACTAAGCAAGATCTAAACACCTGATCCACTACTAAAGACTCACCCATAGGGGTCAACACATGCAATGGTGTTTCCATAGGATCCGAACTCATTCCGAATTAAGAAGCATAATATAAAGACACAAAAAATATGTAGAGCTAGGGTCAAATAAAGTTTAGGTGACCTAATGGCGTAAAAGAATAATACTTGTGATTAAATAATCCGATGCTTGATGAGTCCATTATTTGGACTCATTTAGGGCTTTATTTTAATAAATTTAGTGTCCTCAAATGCTTATTTTGTGCCAATAACTTATGTAAATCCTTGATTGTTAGGTATTTGGATTGATGAACAAAGCATGGACACTAATGAGCAAAAAGGAACAAGGCAGCTGAAAGAACGAAGAAAAGATGGCCTGGTGATCACCTAAACCATTGGGAGAGTCGCTGAATGGCTATGATCTTGCCTAAAGTTACAGTGTGCCAAGTCCTGAAGGAGAAAATCAAGTCTGCGATGGAATGGAGCAGTCGACATTTCACTGAATAGTTCTGCGATGCAGTGTTTGATCCCCCAAAGTTATAAAAGGTGAGGATGCTGAAGGCCAAACTAAAAAAGTGATGCAATTGACCAAATGGAGGATCGCCGAGTGGATCGGCGATCCCGACTAACTGCACCGAATGGTCCTCCGCAACATATTTTTGGCGACTATAAATTTAAAATTCTTAGTTTTATATGAAGTTTTCATTATAGTAAATCATTTTTTGAAAGTATAGAACTCTGAGTTTGAAGAAAAAAATATTTTCCTTACCTTAGAAGAATTGAAGTTTTCCATTTTTGTGAAATTGAAAGTGGGTCTACGGTATTCTTCAATTTGGACCTTTGTAAAGATGAAATTAATCGTACCCAGTTGATGGTAACACAATTTGGTAACGATTTCTATCTTTATATGATGACTAGCTAAAACCCCAATTCTTGGGATATAATTATGTGATTATGGGCTGATTTAGCTTATGGGTGTTGTTAATTGATAGTTTAAATGTTGTTTAAAAGTGATTTCAATTAGTAATTATGGTTTAATTTAAAGGGTTGTAGTTGCAAATGCAACTTTACCTTCACGTTTTTGGCTTGCTCGAGAGAGAGGTTTTAAAATCAATGTTACTGATTTGATGGTCTATGGGTAGTGGGATTTCATGGGTTCAGCTCAAGAGAGTGCATCCTAAACCCATGTCCACACATTCAGCTCGAGAGAGTGAATGGACTAAAGCGTAAGTTGTTCTTAATTGCTGCTTATTGGTGTTCGAGAGAAACCAATTTGATTCGGGATAAATTGTTTGAGAAAAAGTTTATCGTCACTAAAGTCTAGCTTATTTACTGATTCACTGCTATTTACTATCAGTTGTAATTGCCCATTTTTCTACCTTAGCCTATAATCTAATCACATCCCAAGAACCCGTCTCTTTACTTGTTTATTCGTGTTATTTGTTGTTGTTGTAGTTGATAATTACAATCAAACCCCCCCTGTTAGTTGACATTTGTGTCACCCCTTATCTTGAACCACACTTTTATTCGTAAAGGTATTTACCTATGATTGACTTGAAAATATATGTACCTGGCTTCTGAATCTTAAGCACGTACCACTCCCTGTGGGATTCAACCCCAATTTACTTAGTTGGGTTATATTACTAACTAACGATCGATGGCACTTAGTAATGGATGAAGTGTCCTGATACATGAAATCAAAATGGCACCACTGCCATGGAGTGGTGTTATTTAAGATTCATTAATTAAGTTAAATTTTGTTCTTGTTAGTCATAGTTGAACTTACTTAATTTTTAGTTTTAGTTTGTGAGTTGTTTTTTTTAGCAGAATAAAGGAGCATATCTTGTAGCAATGGTGATCAAATGGACCTCTCTCTTTTTAGAATGATGATTCTTAGGGACAACATCCTAAGTTTCAGGGAATTAGAGGTTGAGTCAATCAATGAGTTGTGGTCGAGATTTAAGTCACTATTGTTGCAATAACTAGTTCATGGAATCTCAAATAACATGTTATTGGACTACTTCTATAGAGGTCATGGTCCAGAAAATAGAGGAGTGGCTGACCAAATTTCTCCAGGGGTCTCTCACGACTACCCTATGCAATAGCAGTCCAGCTCCTTGATCACATGACCAAAACCAATAAGGAGACTGAGAAGGACGAGATCTTGGTCACACTGTTGATTTAGCTGGATCTAGTGGCCTAAAAGATCTTGGAATTGGAAGCACCGGACAAAAAGAAAGACTGGTACACTCTCCCTCATTAGCGTATCAAGCCCAACGTGCACGAGGGTTTACAAATAGAAGATATACTGTCTCTCTCATTCTTCACAAAGTCGAAGATCACGATAAAGTGTTGATGGAGATAAAAGAGAATGTCTCACTGCTGAATGAGATGACTGCTTCCCATTCCATATCTGTTTAGCTACTGGAGACCCAAATGGGTCATATGTTGTCTCGTCTTTACCCCACAAATCAAAATTGAGTGGGGAAGTCATGCCACAACAATAACTAAAGTGCTTTTTGGGAGGCAAACCAAGTGTTTTATCGCTTTACTTTTGTTTTAGAAATAATCGTGTATTGATTTTGCAGGTCGAAGTGTCGAACGTGTTAGAAAGGTAGAGATTGGCGAACTAAATGTCCAGTCGGCACATCACCAAAGAGGCCGGCGAACCCGAGTTGGACCATCGTTTGACTCAAGAAAATTTGAATTGGAGTCTATAAAACTTAGCGAGCCCAAGAGCAACTTGGCGAATCGTCGATCTAGTCTGTCGTTTAGACCAGCACATTAACTGGAGGTCCTGTAAGACTCGGCGAGGTAAGTGCCCACTCGACGTGTGCAGAGTGGATCATCGAGAAAAACTATTATCGCCGAATGGGCGAGAACTGGACAGTTTTTAAAGGCCAAAGGTTATTCACTTTCCCTCATTTTTGAACTCCCCAAACTCACGCTCATATTTTCAAATTCTATATTTTTGCATTTTTATCGCATTTTTGTCGTCGGATTTGTGTTCAGAGTGGATTACTTTGTCACCTAGCATTTCAACTTGTTTATTCGGCATCTAAAGTTGGTTTTTCGAACCCTGAATCCTAATTTAAAAATGTGTACTCATTTGAAATGATTTTTATCTTAGTAATGTGTGTTTGGCCTCTCTGATCATAATTGTATATGTGTGCGCCTGTTTTAATTCAAACATTTTACCCGTATTGCCTATATTGTTGAATTCCCGAGATTTTGTTCCTTAAAATTGGTTAAAAATTGTGGGGTTGTGCTTGCATGTTGTTGGGTTTAGTAGGGTGAAGTCTTAGTAGCCCGTATTTGTGCCCTATGATGGAGCAGTTGATGTTATTCTTAAGGGAAAAAGACGTCAAATGGCCAAATTTGGCAAAATGGGGAGAATTTTGAGTATCCCAGGGGCATAGGTGTAATGGGTCATAGTTTAATCATGGAACTGCATGTTTTAATTTTGTTTTTGGGGTTTGCGGGGTTGAATTTGGGAAGATGGGTTTAAAATAGGAACGTTGGGTCGTTTGGCGAGCTAGGTCAAGCTTGCCGAAACCTTAATTTCATGCTAGAATTGAAGTTTGGTTCTATAAATTTCACTGAGAAGCCTAAGGTCAACGAATACACTCGGAGACTCACCGAATGCAGTCGGCAACTCGCCAAAAGTTCATCTTGATCGCCCTTTGTCTGTGCTCCTGACCCTTAATTGCACTGTAACTTTCGGCGGGATAGTTCTTGCTTGCCGAATGTTGTTGGTTAATCGCCGAAAGAACTTCCCATCGCTGACGTGCCAAAATTTTCTTAGATATTTGAGCCAATCCTTTCAGTGAGCCTGATCTTGCTCACCAAAGAGATTTGGCGACTCGCTGACCAGTTCGACGAGTCTATCTGCAACTACTTTTTTTTGCTTTTGCTTGAAGTGTTTCTAACTCTTTTCGATAATTTTACAGCTATGGGCAGGACTAACCTTGACATTCCACCCCGTAAAAGAGCACGGGGTATTGTGATCAACTAAGGGGGAGCAAACCCTCCTAAAAAGGGGAGAACTGAGTCTCCAACGGGAGGCAAGGGCAAAGGAAAGAGGCCTGTATCTAATATTCTAGAGCACAACAGGGAGAGAGTGTGTGCTGAATCCCGGGCTGCATTATCTGAGCCAAAGAGCGGTTAGAACTTACATTCTCGGTGGGTTGATATCCGTTCTAGATCTCGCCCCAACTCAACTGGAGTCCCTTTAGCTTCCACCCCAGCAGGTTCAGTGCCAGCTTCTGCACCTTCTGTGGCTCCAGTACCACCGGTAGTACCTCGTCCCAAGCTTCTCAACATGTTGAAAGGTGATGGGTAGCGAACAATTCTTGAGGAGAAGTTGCTTTCAATAGAACACTTAGAGGGTGGATATTCTGGGGTGAGGGAGACACTCCAGTACCATTGTTTCAAACAGTTCACCAAGGCCCGAGGTGCCTACATTCCTACATGGGTTCGAGAGTTCTACTCTGCATATGGTGACCTAGTCCCAAAAAGCAAGAAGAATGACAGTGAGTTCAGATCAGTGGGGTTTATTGCAGTACGGAGGATAGTGGTGCAGTGTAGTCGTGATCATATTAACGCAGTACTTGATAGGGATCAGACTCTGACTACCCTAGTATGGCTACCACTTCATCATCATTGGATGAGCTAAAGTGCTGGCTGGCGCCCCTCATTTTAGACACCACCCCGAGGTGGATAGGGGTAGGAGTCCCTATTGAGAAGAGCGACTTAAGTTGTAGCTGCACATTATTGGTTGGGATTTATCAGCAACACTATTATTCCTTCCCAAAATGAGTTTGTTCTCCATCATCCTAAGACGTCCTGCCTGGGGTCAATTATTTCTAAGAAGAGCATTGACATTGCGCTTATTATTGAGCAAGAGATGGCCATGAGGGCTAAGCAGAGGCAGACCTCACTTCCATTCCCGGTGCTGATCACAGAATTATGCCGGCGTGCTGGAGTCCCTATAGATGTTGCTAAAGATATTAAGGTTACCCTCTCCTCCTCCACAAACATCAGATGTATAAGGCCGAATACACTCAAGAGGAGGCCGACATGTGGAGAGCAGCCTAAGTAGATACATCTCCGGAAGTGGACATTCACTCGATACCTACATAAGCATCTTTGACTACTCCGCCTCCGGGCCTTCAGGTACATCTGCTCCGACTTCTTCTTTTTCACAGGCTCCGGGTGCTTCTACCTCCACCGAGCCCGCCAATATCACTCAGGCTATGATTCTAAAGATGGGGAACCTAGCCTAGTAAGCTATTGTGAGAGCTATCCAACTTGAGAGATCCATCCCATGGATGATTGAGAGTGCCATCCTTGTTGCACTTACCCCCCTCCGGACATTCATTGACACTCTCACTGAGAGAGTTGAGGCTTGTGAGAGCAGACAGGGGGAGACCACTCAGGTTACGACTTTGAAAGTTGATGTTGCTGATTTGAGAAAGAACGTAGACTATCTAAAGTCTACTGACTTCACTTCACTACTTGAGGCTGCGGATGATGTGGACGCCCCTGAGACTTCAGAGATTCCTTCGGTTACCACAAGAGATGTACATAGGGATAGCACAACAGCTGATTAGTCAAAGTCGGAGACCGATGAGGAGCTAATAGAGGTGTGCAATGCTGAGGTTTATGATTATTTGGATGACTTGGAGTATGCCATGTTCGAGACTGTGCGCCAGACCTCTTTGAGAGACACCACCATGGGTAGGTCCAGTGGAGCTGGTGCTTCTGAGTTGACTCTAGGCAATGAGGCCCAAGATAAGAGTACTACATTGGGTATTGATGCCTCGACAGATGGAGCGATTGTTTAGACAGGATCCCTTTTTACCTACCTCTCTGTCTTACTTTTTGACATTTGCATATTTTATTTCTTACTTTTGAGGAAAAATAGCTTTTTTTTGTGGTGGGGTGAGGCCCACCTTTTGTGTGATTATTGCTTTATTCGTACATTGGGTTTTGTGGTATATATTGTGTTTCACACTATTTTTGTGGATGTTTGAGCTTGTGTCTCCTTGCTTTAATTGTAAATGATGTTTGGACCTTTCCAAAAAAAATTGTGCCACCTGTTATTTGTGTTTGAATGTGGTTGTTCTCTTGCAAATTTGAGTATCGGTCTTGATAAATACCGATCACTTGAATAGTGCTCATAATTGAACAAAAATGATTGTGCGTCTACGATGAGGCCAAATGAAGTTGCATAGACAATTTGTGAACTTTTGGCGTCTCGTTGTGACTAGCCAATTATCAAATATAGTCTTTTGTGATGAACATTGCACACTAGCGAAATTGTGGAGTCTTGTTTGACATTGGTGTCAATGCCTTTTGTGATGAGCTTACCGTGAACTATGTGTAATAACACCTAGAAATTGCCCCGTTGGTCCGGTTGACTAAGTGATGGAATCTATTGATATGATCTTAGGAATCTTTGAAGAGTGTGAAACAATCTGACATTATACCTCTTTTTGTGGTCTACCTTGTGAGTGTGTGAACTTCGCTGAAGCACCCTTTTGAGTCTTACAGTTTTCTTGGAAGAAACTTGATGAAATTGTGACCTTTCTTGATCTATTACCCTTAATCCTCATGATTTGTTGTTTGTGTGAATAGCCAACTTAGGACAAAAGCCTAAGCTGTGGGTATGGTGAACAAACAAGGTAAATCAAGAACTGCAAAGAAGTCCCCTTTGACCCATGGTTTTGAGAAAGATGGAACCCCTCCATATAAAAGAGAGAGAGAGAGAAAATAAGAAGAAAAAACAATGAAAAAGAAAAAAATTATAAAGTTGTGGAATAAAGTTGTGAAAATGCAAAAAGAAATGGGGTGTCCAACAGTCCATGGAAGATGAATAATGGGGTGACTTGCGAGCACGAATGAGAATGATGAAGAAAATGAAAGAAAGTATTGTTCACACCACAATTCATGAGGGTTACAGCCATTGAGCCTAAATGACCATACCTTTGCACTCAGCCCCGTTACAAGCCTTGAAAAGACCTTTTTGATCTTGAGTGAGCTGAAACAATTATTGGTTAGAAAATAAGGGCAAAACTATGGGTGAAATCATGCATTGTGTTCATCTTTGTGAGTGTGACTGTGAGTGTTGCATTAGACTCCGAAGCTTTAAATTGTTGAACCTTGTGTGTGAATATGGAATCATTCTTCGTGTGAGGGCATATTAGTACATTTGTTGAGCTTGAACTTGCATTTGAAGCAAGTATTATGAACTTGAGAATCTTTAATAATGGTGTCACAACTTGAATCTTTGAGTGCACAATTGATCCTTGCATGAGTAAGTTGAGTCTTTTTTCTGTGCATTTATGATTCAATCTTGTGTAGCACTATTTGAGACATCCTTTTTGAACTGGTGAACTTGAGTTTTACTTGAGGACAAACAAAAGTTTAATTTGGGGGTGTTGATGAGTCCACGATTTGGACACATTTAGGGCTTTATTTTAATAGATTTAGTTTCCTCAAATGCATATTTTGTGCCAATAACTGATGTAAATCCTTGATTTCCAGGTATTTGGATTGAGGAACAAAGCATGGATACTAATGAGAAAAAGGAACAAGGTAGCTGAAAGATCGAAGAAAAGAAGGTATGGTGATCGCCTTACCCATTGGGCGAGTCAGAAAATGGCTATTATCTCACCTAAAGTTACAGTGTACAAAGCCCTGAAGGAGAAAATCAAGTCGGCGATGGAATGGAGCATTCGGTGTGTCACTGAACGGTTCCACGATGCAGTGTTTGATCACCCAAAGTTACACAACGTGAGGATGCTAAGGCCAAAGTAAAAAGGCGATGCAATTGACCAAAGGGTGGATCGCTGAGTGGATCGGCACTCCCGACTTACTGCACCGAATGGTTCTTCGCAATATATTTTTGGCGACTATAGATATATTTTTAAATTCTTAGTTTTATATCAAGTTTTCATTATAGTGAATCAGTTTTTCAGAAAATAGAACCTTGAGTTTGGAGACAAAAATATTTTCCTTAGCATTGAAGAATTGAAGTTTTCCATTTTTGAGAAATTAAAAGGGGGTCTTTGAGATTCTTCGATTTGGACCATTCTAAAGATGAAATTAATTTTACCCAGTTCATGAAAACATAATTTGGTAACGATTTCTATATTTTTATGATCTCTAGCTAAAACTCCAATTCTTGGGGTGTGAATATGTGAATATGGGCTGATTTAGCTTATGGATCTTGTTAATTGATAGTTTAAATGTTGTTTTAAAGTGATTTCAATAAGTAATTCTGGTTTAATTTAAAGTGTTGTAGTTGCAAATGCAACTCTATCTTTGTTTTTGGCTTGCTCGACAGAGAGGCTTTAAAACCAAGGTTATTGATTTGATGGTCTGTGGGTATTGTGTTGTCATGGGTTCAACTCGAGATAGTGAATCCTAAACCCTTTTCCACACATTTAGCTTGAGAGAGTGAATAGACTAAAGTGTAGGTTGTTCTTAATTGCTGCTTATTTGTGTTCGAGACAAACCAATTTGATTTGGGGTAAATTGTTTGAGAGAAAGTTTATCGCAACTACAGTCTAGCTTATTTACTGATTTACGGCTATTTACTATCAGTAGCAATTACCCATTTTTGTACCTTAGCCTATAATCCAATCACATCCCAAGAACTCGTCTCTTTACTTCTTTATTCGTGTTATTTGCTACTGTTGTAGTTGATAATTACAATCAAAACCCCCTGTTAGTTGACACTTGTGTCACCCCTTAACTTCAACCATGCTTTTATTCGTAAATATCTTTACCTATGATTGACTTGAACATATTTGTACTTGGCTCTTGAATCTTAAGCATGTACCACTCCATGTGGGATTCGACCCCAATTCACTTAGTTGGGTTATATTACTAACTAACGATCGTTGGCACTTAGTATTGGATGAAGTGTCCAGATACCTGAAATTAATGCCTCAGTATGTGCTATCACTAGAGTTACATAAAAATGGCCATGTCTTCCTCTATACAATCAATCAGTCCTACCACCTGAGCTACCTTCCCGGAGACCATCCTGAATACCATGTTGTCTACTGCGACAATCCTGACTCTGACCTTGACTTCTAAATGAATATGTTACTAATGTAGCTAGTGGAGTTGGATATGGGACTGGAGCAATGTGTTTATGTAAGGGCAATCTCTAGCTAGTGATCTAACTCACCAAAGTCATAAGACCCAAAACTAATCCGCTCCCATAAGAATGGCAACAACGACCTGAAGTACTAGTTTGGGACCCACGAATCTAGCTAGAGCCAACCTCATTCCAGCTATACAGATCACCTTCTAAACTCTACATTAAGGACTAAATAGGATAAATAGGTTAACCTTACTTAAACCGCTATCGAGTCCTATCATGTGAATCTCTAGGCCTGGAATGGGACCCACTATACACTACAAAAAAAACAGCCTCTAAGGAAGAGAAATATGGTCCTAAAATGTTCAAATCTGGTCCCATATAGTCTCTTGAGACGGGAAAATGCTGGTCACCACCCGTCCTAGAATGCTTCTTCGCTAAAGGTCAATTGGGACGAGTTCCTTTCGCTGGTCGCTGAATGAGTTTAGAGATGGAATTAATACTAGTCGCCAAAATACTTAACAAGATTGTATATCTTGTCCCAATTAGAGGATTTTCTTCTTTGAAAACTAATCATTTTCTTGTCGTTAAATCCCTTTAGGGACTAGCAACGAGCTTGCCCTAGATTATTCGTTAGGGACGAGCAACTATCTCATCCTAGATTAATTTTTCTTGATGAGCAACCACGTCGTCTTAGAATGTTTTCGCTACTAGCAACACCTTGTCCTAGATGATCTTTTAGGGACAAGAGGTTGTCTAATCCTAGATGAAACTTTTTAGAGACAAGAAACTATCTCGTCTTTGATGAACTTTTAGAGACGAGCAAAATTTTTGGTCTCTAACTGATCATCAGTACTTCTAGAACTTCATTTCACAAAAATAATATAAATTTCATCAATAATTATAAGATTTCTACGGTAAATCTCCATACAAAAGGCTGATACATCCCATGGTGTTCGTTTCAATATTTGTTTAACAAAAAGAAATGGTTAGCAAATTAAACATATCTCTAGCAAAATAATAATAGTCTTCTGCATCTTCTATACTTGCATCTTGACTTGTAGATTCAATCTTCACAAAAGTACAGTGAAATTCACCAAGGGTTATCCAAAAATATTAACAAGCTGCAAGAACATATATGAAAAATTGAGTAAGAAAACTTTGATAGTGTATCCCAAGTCGTATAAAATGTCTACAGATTACATTCATTATAAATGCATTAAATTCTAGACAACTATAGGCTTCATGAAATCCCAGAAAGTTGTAGACTACATTCAACATGTATATATCTGCAGAAAATAAAAAAACATGCGTACACAGTTGTACAAAACTGAAAAAACAAAGGAAAAATATGTGTGGATGCTATTGTATTTGTATAGAATGGAAACAACACAGATTAAGAAGGCTGTAATATTTTAAATAATTCTATTGCCGGTGAAGACGCCGCTGCAGCCGCCTAAATAGAGTTTCAGATTTGCTGCTTCAAAATTTCAGCAAATACAAGCTCAATCCTTATTCATTCATAAAATGGAAAACAATCACACTATTGTTCTCACACAGACATCTCAAAACTAAGCAACTCACACTTTCATGGATTACGAGTAAATAAGTCAATCAATGTGTAACAACCCTCAAAATAAAGTAGGATAAAGTAGAGCCTCATATGGGTTTTATGCATTTATAACTTGTTAAAATAATGAAGAATAGCCTTTTTAGTCAGTTTTAAAGATTTTGGAAGTCAAACGTCAAGGGATGACCAAGACGATCGGAAACTAGTCTTTTACGTATCGGTGTGTTCTAGTATGTTGTGCATGTTTTTATATGTTGTTTGGAGTCTAAAATCAGTGGAGGTGACCCTAGTATCTTAATAAATGTTTTTAGGGTCAAAACGTTCGGATATGATGCCCCATGGGCCACCCTAAGGGTCCCCGAGGAGGACCCCAACCTTGGCCACGCAAGCTGCCAAGCTTGAAGTTGTGCTTGGAGGGAGCATGTCCGCGTTGTGGACTAGCTCCACCCAAAATTTTGGTCCACGTCGCAGACTTTACTATCTTGAATTTAATTTCTAGAAAACTTGTGGGAACACCTCCGTGTCGCGAACTTGTTTCCCGATGAAATCAGTGAAAAAAAAACTCAAGTTTGACTTGTTCAAAAGGCCCAACTAAGTGAGGGATAGTTTGGGTACTTTGGGGAATTATTATAAACGGTTATTCTACCTATTTTAGGGTATTTTAAGTTGGTTAAAACCCGAAAACCTAAAATTAGACTCCATTCTTCAAATTGACCCTTCCCTCTCAAAATAGACTCTCTCAAAAACGTCATTGAAGACCTTGATGAAGCTTAAGCTAGAAGATGGGTTTTCAACTGATTTCTTCTTGAATTTCATGGTTCTTCAATAATTAAGTATGGTGCCTCTTGATTCTTGAATAACCTCTCATACAAGGAGTTCTATCAAAGATTTTCAAAAGTGATTCAAAGACCAAAATTCCCAATTTTCAATCTAAACATGAGTTCCTTGTCAAACGATATTCTAAATCACTCTATTGATGAATTAATGTGGAATTAATGTTTTTAAGACAATTTTCAAAGGAATTCTTGAAGAACCCATGATCCCCAAATTTTCGAAAATTGGCCTAAGATGTGGATCTTTGTGAATATGATCTCTATTAGTGAAATTATGTTTAGATTAGATTGTATTGATGTTTCTATGATTATCTATACTTATTGATGTTGAATTGTTGGTATATTAATGAGTTGAGGATTATGGCCGTATGGGCAAAGTTATGGGTTGATCCCTTTGTTTATGGAATTGTGCTTACACTATGTTTATGGTATTGAATTAAATTGTTGATTCATATTTCTACCTATGCCAATTGATTATGAATTATTGAGGATTGATCCATGGTGATCATGGCTTGGAGATGGTAAGTTGACCTAATTTCTAGTCTATAGTATGAGAATTGATGTTTTATGGTTTGATCCACTTATGGTGAAGGTGTTCACTTCTTGTTTATGTATGCATGTCGAGATCATGGCCTTGAAGGCAATAGATGTGAAGTGAATTGATGATTATGATGCATATGTTTATGAAGTTATGCTATGAAGGTTATGTATGAAATCCTCAATGCTAGCATGATGTTTACAATGTGTTGATGATGAGGAGTATAATGTGAATGATAATGTTAGGAATAAGGTGTGGTATACATGATTGATTATGTTAGGTACTATTGTGGAATGACCCCTGCCTATATGACCCCTATATGAATGTTTGATCATATACATGTTAGGAGTACCTATTCAATGTTGAATGTGTCCTTGTCTCCTATGATGAAGTGTGTGTGTGTGGTATAGAATACCTAAGGGCTTTATATGTGAATTGCTCATGAATTGGGGACATTGTGAATGTGTTGTGATCCCTTTAAGTGAAGAACACTCAATATCAATGTTGTTGCTAATATGTCACTATGAAGACCAATATGCGCACAAACACACTCTCCATGTATACCTATGAATATGATGTGTTATGATGTCTATTGAAAAGTGAACTCTTATATGCACCCTTACATCTTATTATGCATGCAAAGTGTTTGATTAGCAAGGTATGAATATGTGATGTATAAAGGTGTTTATGTGAAAGGCTTTATCACAAATGCACACACACACATGAATGAATGAATAAGGTTATGATAATCTAGTGAAAGTGAGTCTCCTGAAAGGTTTCCTCAACTGTACTCTAAACTAGACTATGTTATGAATATGGTATGATTATGTGAAAGTTCATTCTCACATAATGTAGGTTCTACGCTGAAAGGTCATTCTCATCTTAGAAACCTTTGAGCTATATGATATGAAGGATTTAGTCCCTAAAGCCTACTTTATGAACTAATGTTAAATAAAGGCTTAAAGATGTTTAAAAAGGGAGTTGGAGCTTAGCACCGAGTGAACATGAAAAATGAGAGTGGGGGCTTCACGTTTAGCAAGTCCGGCTTCCCACAAGAGAACCTTCACGTTTAGTAAGTCCGGGTTCCCAAAATAGATGTTGTCTCATGAGATGGAAACCTCCACGCTTAGTAAGTCAAGGTTTTCTAGTAGCAATCTCCTTGTTCCATAACTGCGTGCCCCCGTAGGTCTTAGCTTAGTGGATCCACTAGATAGCTATTACGTATGTAGGTCCTACTTTAGCAAGTAGTACCCTCTCTTTTCGGTGTGGGAGTAGAACACCAGATTCCATGTAGCTCACATGGTCTATGTTGGTTATGGCAATGTCTCCCAAAAGTTAAGAAATGAACTAAGATAAGAATATGAACTCTAGTCATGATTTCTTGAAGATTTTCTTAGTGTAGGTAGGACTATGGACCCTACTTATGCATTGCACAAGTTTACTCTAAGGGAGGTTATGATTAGACTCTTTATGTAATGAAGACTATGGTCTATGTGTGTTAATATGAAAGCATGTTAAGGTTGACTTTACTTATGTCAACACATGAAGTATGATTATGCATGTGAATTACACTTATGACTTTTTAATGGGTTTGCTTAGAATATGTGGGGGTATGGGACTCCATGTGTACATTGCACAAATGAGCTTGTGAAGAGGTTGTGAGGGTGGTTTACCTATGATATGAACTAAACGGGTTATGACTAATGATGTAGTAAATGAATGAGTCCTTATATGATGTTATGAAGTATGTTGGTCTTATGTCTAAATGAAGATGTTATGACTTGTTGAATATGATGTGCCTAATCTATGGTCGCTTCCTAGGAACACTTGGTGGGAGTAGTATTATGGGATGCTACTTGCACATTGCACTAGTGTGACTTGGGGGTTGTCTTAGGTGATGGTTCCTATGTGAATACTATGTATTATTGTGTCCTTATGACTCTATGAATATATGTGGTTGGATTGATGAAGGCTATATGTAAGTTCACCTTTGGTAACCTTAAGGCGATACATTGCACCAAGTATTCCCTAAGGGTTGCTTGAGGAAAGGAATTAAGATAAAGAAGAAGGTAATGTATTATATTCATTGAATGTGCCTAAAATATTATAAGTGGCTCTATGTGCTATTATGAATGGTTTCCATGTAAATGATGATGTATGTGGTTTATATTGTGCCTAATGTACTAAATGTTCTTGAAGTTTCTCTAAAAAGGCATGATGCATGATTTCCAACTAAATATCCTTTTAAGAGTATGTTTTGCATGGTTATCATACTTAGTGCATACTTGTACAAACACCATTCTTCTTCCTCTTTTTACACCAAGTGTATGTGATGGTGACTAAAGGGTCTTTCCTAGAAGTGATGAGCTTGGATTACTATTCCCAAGTTCGGGTGTGTCCTTAAAGATTCAAGGACCTTTATATTAAAGAGTTTCCTTAAGTTCTATGTACTATATACTAGTTTCTTTTGTATTGTAAGGGTTGTGTCCCTCTTGTGTTGTAGTCATGTTTTAAGATGCCTACCTTGAGACGTAGTACTCCAATTTTTGTATTAAAGGTTTAAATGAGGTGACTTTTATGTCTTGTGTTATATGATCAAAAAATTTTAAATTTTCCGCTATTTTTCTATGATAAATGCTATGACCAATGCTAAGGTCTTGTATAAGACCTCCGAGAGGTTGAATACGCCGGTAACGACTAGGGGGTGCTCTCGGGTCATCCCACAATGGATGGAGTTTGTGCATTGTATGAGAGGAAAATCAAGGAATTGAACCCAGCCATCAGAGAAATCAGTTACGACATCTCAGATCATTACAATTTCATAGATGACCTTGTTGATATGAGTGCATTAGTGTATGATCACTCAATCCAGGCTTACCTCCCCTATGACCAGCAGTGGATAAAACAAAAAACAGTGCAACACCTAAAAAAATTGGCATCGCAGAGAAAATATATCTTGAAGGCTAGTTTCTATATTCCATTTTCACTTATTTTTCTGATAGCTTTGATGAAGAGAAGAGTTGTGGATTGGAAGATTGTTGTCAGGAGTAAAACTCTATGTATAATACGCTTCTTTTCCCAGAAATTCAAATCCTATCTGCAGCATTACAAGTGGGAAACCAACTATTTTCGGAACTGAACCTATATTGGTGTTGCAATTCAAATCATGGATGTATAACTATGAAGAGTTGGTTCTGTAAATTTAGCACTTTAAACTTGCTAATAATTTTATCTCTCAGCTACTAGTAGTGGATATAGAAGTTCATCTTTCCATGTTTTATCAACCAAATCAGCATCTTTACTAGAATATACTAAATGGAACTGGTCAGCAGAATCAAATTTTCCACTTCACAAGGAAAAGTTTTAGTATTTTGTTCATGATAGATCCCCAAAAAGCAATACAGTTTTGCATTATCAATCCAACAAACAAATAATAACCTGATATGTATCATGAATCATAACATAAATATGTCAAACAACCACCAGCTAAGAGAAGATAATCACAAGTGAAGAATTCCTTTAAACAGACATATCAATAATAATCAAAAGGTTGATGGAAAGCATGCCAATTATCAATCTATAGTCTTCCAGCTTCAAAAAGGATATGCTATTTGTTCATTCCTCTCTTCATTAGTGTCATAAGAGTTCAGCCATACACTAGCTGCTTAAACAACTATCCGCAAATCAAGTTTGGTATATTGTTACTTACTTGATCAGCAAAAGAAGTCAGTGGTCATTCAATTGATACGGGTGATGTCATATGTGGGTTATGCTATTGTTGAGCAGCAAAGAATTCTTGCATTTTTCTTATTTCTTTCATCTCATCTTCTAAGGTAGACAAACGGTCATTCAAGTATTTGTTTTTCTCATTCAAAGATTTATTTGCCTCTTGAGTTGAACGTAGCTGAGACAATAATTCATTCTTTGAAGAAGTACCACCTCTCATGTCCTTTGTTTTTAATCCACCACCAAATCCAAATACATGGCTACGAGTTTGAGGTCCACAACACTTTTCTACAATCTCTATGCTAGGCAGAGATGACTCAACTTTTAGTATTTCTTCAATTTGAGCCTACAAGATATATACAAGTACATTTCAACAGATCCCACAATAATTTGAAGTAATTTACATATTGAATTTACCAAACGAACATGTTTTTCAATTGCTTCTGGTTCAACAAGCATGTTATCTTTCTTACGAGTCTCGAAGAAAATAGTTGCCAAATTTGGCGGATTGCCATCTTTTCCGCCCTTTATATCAAAGAGAAAACATGTCAAATAGCACTTCTTAAATATTTTCTTTAGGAAAGTAATTTTTCAATAATAGCTACTGATAAATAATCTCTCTAATAGGCTTGCTACCAATATGATGATACATCTTTAACTTAGCTCGACTTTCTGCATTTCTATTGCTCCTCGCCTGTATTGTTATGTAAAATTTTAATATCTAAGAAAATTTACCAAGTTAAAAAAGAAGTTTCACATCTAAATATCACGTTGAGTTGCAAACTAGATGCTTCGATAATGTAGACTATTAGATCACTAGGCATACCTGAAAACTTTCAGAACAAAAATGTTCCTTAACTAACCACTCCCATTCCTTGTTTTCTACTCCCTTTGGAATATTCTTAAGAGCTTGAACGATTAACTTATTTTTCACATAAGTAGCATGCAAGTAGCCTCTCCATTTGTGCCATAACTTATTCATCCATCCAAATATATGGTCACGATGATCATTCCAGTCAACACTCTCAAATTTATCCTACAATAATTAAAAAAGTGAGTTTAAATTAAAAAAAAGAGTGAACATTGTCGGTCAAATGTACAAAAGAATGTATTAATGGTTGTAATTCACTAGTGTAGTCTTCGTATTATACATCCTTCATTTTATCTTTATGATTAGTTGATTAGATTCAGGTAATAATTAACAGACAACACAAAAAACCAGAATATAAAGAAAATGATGATGTGATTAAAAATTATTACCGTAATAGCTGCCCACATGTGATCTAATTTGTGTTGCTTAATGTCAGTCCACGATGATACTGCCAGTGGACACATATTACAGTCACGAATAACTTTTCCCAAGTGCCTTGAAAACAGATTGCTATTTGTTTCAACCCTTCGATTATTGTAAAATATTACTTTCAGCCTCTTTCCAGCTTCAAGTGATGCAACTTCTTTACACTTGTTATTCCCTCGAACTCTTTTTACCTTCCTAGGATTAGATGCCTATAATTGTATAATTTAGTAGAACTGTTGCAATAAAATTTAATTTTACAGACAGATAGTGCATGGATTCATAAATTTTCATACATGTTTCAGTTGTTTGGGAAGGATGCATAACTTAATTAATAGAACTAGGGGATTTGGCTTGTGTGTTCTCTTTCAAAGACCAGGGTATTTTTATCGATTGATGGCAATCCTTGACTAAATTTCACAATATTTTCAGAAACTCCTAAAGAAGAGCAAAACGATCTAGATGTTTATTTTCTATTATATATGGAATAAGAAATAGAAATTTTAAAAAACAAACTTTTTTCAACTTCTTTGGTATATTTGTTTACTTGATTAGTAAATGGACGAAAGGGAGTAGGATCTTGACTAGAAGACATGGTGGAGTTTTTATGTCTAGTTCCTCGTCCCTTACCAATAGCACATGCAGAAAACAAATCACTTATTATTTTAATTCAATTTCACTGTGAAATTTGACAAAGTATTGTATTGAATGCAAATTAATTCTACAAAGAATAAGGCCTCAACTCGTGAGACTTGACATTAAAAGGAATATGAATAATATTCGCAAAAAGAGCATAAGTCATGAAAAAACACACTTGTTTCAACAACATGGATGTATTGCTTAGCTTGCTTGGTAGATGGATGAAATGAAGTATTAACTTGCATATATTCTTTCTCAAGAGACATATTGGACTTCTTATTTATTTCTTTCTTTTCATGACTAGAAGACATTGGGACGTCGGTAAGTTGTTGTTGTCGTCCCTTCTCAATAGCACCTGTAGAAAAGTAACACTCATCGATTAATTGATAGAAGATATGTATATATATGCAATTAAGAACTCCACATACATTCAAAAGCTTACTTGTTTCAAATTCTTGGATGTATTACTTAACAAGATCACTAGATTGAAATAATGAACTTTTAGTTGAAAATTTTCCTTCTGATGTCAAAGATTTAAGCCCTCGTCCTCTTCCAATTACCCCAGGTGCAATAAATGAGTATCTGGTAGTACTCTTCATAATTGATCCATCCTCATTTTCAATTTTCATATCAAACCTGCAAAACGAGCCAAAAGTAGAAAAATTATAAGAAAACTTTTTATCCTGTAAACTGAAGAACAGAATATAATTAGTATTTCAGATAGTTACTAGTGAACCAAAGGATAGAATCAAAGTAATGGAGAATAGAAAGTTTAACACTACGTTATTATCGAGAATCAAAAGGAGAAATCGATCTCGATATTGTAATTCATAATGGTTATCTCAACTTGAACACAACTCTCTCGATATTGATCATATTATTTTAGCTCGTCTAGTTGTTAATGCCTCTTTACAAGTTTAGTTCATTGTTCTTAACCTTTAAGAACACTTAGTTCTTTAAGAATAGATCCCCTTCATTTTTGGGAGCATAACACACTATAAAACTGAATCTTTTTTTGCAAATAATGATCAACAGCTACTGTTATCAGTGAACAAAAGTAACTTAAACAGGAATAGTTATAACTTGAACATAACAAACAACAAATCGGCTTAATCGAAGGAAACAAATAAATTGGAAGAAGTGGAGTAATACCTGAGATTCGAGTGAATAGAAGATAGAAATTGAGTTGAGATCGGAGCTAGGCAGACATGTGCTTTCTTTGTCCTGAAAAAACACAGATGAAACACTGAAGCCAAGCTATTGCGGCTGCTTCTAGGCATACCTATGCTTTCTCTATTTCAATACATAAAAGATTTTCAGTTGAGAGCTACTCTTTGATTTAGAGAAGAAAAAACAACTTGCAAAGAGGAGAAACAAGTGAGATACAACTAGAAAGAAATAAGTGAACTTGTTAGAAAAAATGGATTAATAATGTTTTAACAAACTGTTAGAATGCATCTTCTTGAATGATAACAAGTTTTCCAAGTTTCAGACCCAAACGAAACTATCACTTTTTAACCTTCTATGTGCATCACCACATGAGGTCATTTGCATCAGTTCTATTTTGTTTTACATCTTTCATTAGTTTTTAGAACCAAACAAACTATCAATTTTTCACTTTTCCAATAGTAACATACATCAATCAGTTTTCTCACTTGCTCTGTTAGGCTTAAAAGCTTAAAAACGTTTCGCCTGTAATTCATAATGGATTTCTCAACTCTCTTGATGTTGATCATATTGTTTTAGCTCGTCTACTTGTTAGTTCGCCTTTTCAAATTTAGTTTATTGTTCTTAACCTTAAGGAACACTTAGTTCTTTAAGGATAGACCCCCTTCATTTTTTGGGATCATAAAACATGCACTATAAAGATGAAACTTTTTTTACAAATAATGATCAGCATCTAGTGTGATCAGCGGAACAAAACTAATTAAACAAGAAGATTTATAACTTGAACAAAACAAACAACAAATTGTCTTAATCGAAGGAAACAAATAAACCGGAAGAAGTGGAGTAGTACCTGAGATTCTAGTGAATAGAAGATAGAGATTGAGTTGATATCGGTGCTAGACAGACCTGTACTTTCTTTGTCCTGAAAAAACACAGATGAAACACTGAAACCAAGTTGTTGCGACTGCTTCTAGGTCGACTCCTGCTTTTTCTATTTTGAGAAATCAAATATTTTCAGTTGAGAGCAAATCTTAGATTTAGAGAAGAAGAAAACAACTCGCAAAGAGGAGAAATAACTCAGATATAACTAGAAAGAAATAAGAGAACATGTTAGAAGAAATGGATTAATAATGTTTTAACAAACTGTTAGAATGTATCTTCTTGAAAGATATCAAGTTTTCCAAGTTTCAGACCTAAACGAAACTATCACTTTTTCAACCTTCTATGTGCATCACCACATGAGGTCATTTGCATCAGTTCTATTATGTTTTACATATTTTATTAGTTTTTGGAACCAAACAAAACTATCAATTTTTCACTTTCCCAATATTAACATACAACAATCAGTTTTCTCACTTGCTCTGTTAGGCTTAAAAGCTTAGAAATGATTCACTAGTAATTCATAATGGATTTCTCAACTTGAACACAACTCTCTCGATATTAATCATATTGTTTTAGCTCGTCTACTTGTTAGTTCCCCTTTTCAAATTTTGTTTATTGTTCTTAACCTATAGGAACACTTAGAGATTGAGATCATAAAACACTATAAAACTGAATCTTTTTTTACAAATAATGATCAACAGCTAGTGTGTTTAGCGAACAAAACTAACTTAAACAAGAAGAGTTATAACTTGAACAAAAGAAACAACAAATCAGCTTAATAGAAGGAATCAAATAAATAGAAAGAAGTGGAGTAATACCTCTGATTTGAGTGAATAAAAGATAGAGATTGAGATCGGTGCTAGACAGACATGTACTTTCTTTGTTCTGAAAAAATACAGATGGAAGACTAAAACAACCTGATTCGTCTGCTTCTAGGCAGACCAGTGCTTTCTCTATTTTGAGAATACAAAGATGTTTAGTAGAGAGTTGCTCTTAGATTGTTGTATTGTGAAGATCGTTCTTAGGAAAAATCGCTGCTAGGGTTGTTCTATTTCACGTTAAGTTTTGAGAAACAGAGTTCTTTTATTTTCAGATTTCTTTTTACAACTTTAATCAATAATGGACATTTTGGAGCCTAGTTTTGGTGAAAATAATCATTTTTTTTAACATTTCAGTACTTTCCCGCCTTAATAAATTTCTCAAAACCCCTAAATTTTATATTGGGACCAGTTTATACTTTCTCTAGAAACCACATTTACTACCTTCACAATAACACAAGAAATTAAAGACCGGATTAAAATCTCGTTCCAATACATACACCTTTAAACACGGGATTATTAACTCGTCCATAAATATTGGTTTTAAATAAAGTTTTTTCTTGTAGTGATAGCTACCCTCAAATCTAGCTCTCTTGTCACTACCTCTTAGACCTCACGATGGAGCTGCTCAATAGTGTGGCCATGATAAACAACATCTAGAAAGGAGCAACTTGTTGACACCATAGATTGATCCTCAATCCGTATTTGTAGTTTGAATCCATGAACAAAACATCAAACCATCTCTTCCTTTGTAGGTAGAATCATGATGGCATGGCAGGAGAGCTCGTGAAACCTCGCCTCATACTCTGACACAATCATGGTGCCCTGCTCCAACTTAGAGAATTGATCATGTAGGTAATCTCTAATGCTGCAAAGAATGAACCTTTCAAAGAAGGCCTCAAAAATCTCGGTCCAGGTGATTGGAGGAGACCCAGATAGCCTAGTCTCACTAAATGTATGCCACCATTGTGTGGCTGGACCATATGTAACACTCTGTAATTTAGTAAGTTGAACTAGCGTGTTCTAGAGCCTTTGGTAAGAGTTTTAGAGTGTCGTATGAGGGTTAAAACTTGTAAAAATGTTTCCCGTACATAGAATAGGGGTTAAAAGTCCAGGTACAACTCCCCAAGGACCACCCAAGGGGTCCTTGAGGAGGACGCCAAAGCAGTCCCTAAAATATGGAATTTGGCAGTACCTACGGTTGCAATCTACTGGGTGCAGGTGGGGGTGCGTGGGTCAAGGCCTGCAAGGAGCCTATAATTTCAAGTCTTAGTCCCTAACCACGAAGGCCATTCCACGCCTTGTCAACCCATCCACGGTCCGTGGATGGGGATCTGTAGATGATGACAGTTTTTAGACTTTTAGTTTTAGTTGAGGGGTTTGGGAATTAATTAAGTTATTATTTAAGCGTTAACGTAGGTCAGTTAGTTATTTAATTATCCACCTATATAATTCTAATGCACCCCTAAAATAACTCATTAATTCATTATTCTAGAACCCCCAAATTAATCTCAGGAAAATTCACTCTCTAGAAGTGAAGAAAAAGAAGAAGAAAAGAGAAGAGGTCAGTGTTTCTCCATTGATTCAATATTTATTTGGGGCTTTGATTCAAGGTATGTGATGCTTAATCATCCATGGGGTCTTTCACCCATGGAGCCCCCATAGTTTTCCCCACTTGTGAAATCAAAAATCCAATTCTAGCAAGGGTTGTGCTCGCATTGTGGGTAGGGTTTGGATGTGAATCTAATCTAGTGGATATCATCCAATTATGATTTATTTTATCTTTGTTTAATTATATTATGATGATTTCATGTGAAATCTATGGTAAACCCTAATCTAAATTGATGAATGTGATCTTTGTGGGTTTATCCCATTAGAGGCAATGTTGAAGGTTCATATGTGATCTTCCAAATTCAATATTATATGTAGTAATTGATCAAGATTAGGATCATATAATCATGAATTGAACTAGACTCCATTGTATATGATTTATCTTGACTTGTAAATTTATAATTGAACCTTTCTGATCAATTAGACTAGAATCAACTCGTAATGAAGGGTATTATCAAATTACCTTGAAAACTAGGTATAAAGAAGAGATTTAGAAAGAAACCTTGAGATTAAGGTTGTGATCAAGATAGCAAGGGCCTTAGGGTGAAGCTAAGGTGATTAAATATTGATGCTAAGGCATTGAGAGTAAAGTCTAAAAGAGAGTAGAAGTCTAATAGATTGGATTGTGGTGAAAGGCCTATACTTACCTACCCTACCTTATGGATTCTTGACATCACTTGAACATCGATTGGTTGTCAAGGACCTCCTTCCATGAGTTATGAGTGTTAAGCAACGCTTAACAAGTAAACCTTGGGGTGTATTCTTGTCTCTAAGTGGATATTAACAATGAGATAGATTGTCACACAGGATAGGGTCTGGACTCCAAGAAGAAAGGAGAGACACACCTAGTTGATGTGAGGATTATCCAAGTTAAATGGGGAACTCTTACGTAGTAGAGTGTGAGCTTTCCCAAAGTTAGGTCTCATGAGATAGGAACCTTCATATAGTTGAGTTAAGGTTCTTAGTAGCAATCTCCATATCCTATGAGCTAAGACATGCTTGAGAAGTATCTCATAGTGTTCTAAAGCATAATTGAATTAAGACTTACTTAATGAATTACCTCATAGTGTTCAAGAGTATAAGTGGACTTAGACATACTTAAGGTAGTATCTCATAAGGTCTATGTGAAGAAGGAACTTAGACATACTTAAGAGAGTATCTCATAGTGTTCATAGTAGAAGGGGGTTTAGACATGATTAAGTGAGTATCTCAAAGTATCCATGCTAGTAGTGAACTTAGACATACTAAAGGAATTGTCTCATAGGATTTAACCTAATAATGAACTAAGATGTGCTAAAGAGAGTACCTCATAGTGTTCTAAAGTTAAGAGAGGAACTAGGTTCTAAACCAAAAATTGTTAGTATGAGGACCTAAATGTAGTACTTAGCATGTATAGTATCATGGGGTGTCATGTATGCATTGCACAAGTATGACTTAGGGTCACTAAAGAGAAGTCTTGAGATATGATTGTGCTACAGTTTCCTTTCCTTGTTATAGTTTGACTAAAGGTGAGAAATTCCTTTAGTTATGAGAGTTAAGCTAATAATGAGGCCAAAGTAGGGTGAATATGACTAGGATGACTTTAAGGTTCTGCTTAGTGTGAAGGGTAGTATGGGATGCCTTTCATGTATTGCACAAGTGTGCTTTGATGTTACTTAGAATTATAATACCCTTATGGCATAGGGAATATTAAGAGTTTACCATGTATGTAGACTATGATTAAGGTGACCGAAAAGGGATACTTGTCTTAGGTGGTATTATGGGATGCTATTCTTGATTTGCACTTGTATGCTTTTGAGGTTACTTGAGAATGGTGCTATTATGGTAAAGATGACTACGAGTCTATTATGCTTATATGATTATCACTTGTATCCTATGCTCATTAAATATGTCTTATGATTGACTTATGTTCATAGGAAGCTTATGTTGGGGACCATGCTATGACTATGATGATTATGCCATTACTATGTTTTTATCTCTTATGCTTATGTCTTATGTTGACTAACCATTTGAGATGCTCTTATGATGTTGTGCTAGATTTCATACTTGGTACATTTTGTACTAACACATATTGCCTACATTCTAATCAAATGTAGGGTTTTGGAGATTGAGTTGCTTTGAAGGCTAGGTTTCCAAGGATCATGAAGAGTCGAAGAATTGGTGAGTACTCATAGCTTCGAGGTTAACCCCATGTTTCCCTCTATGTCATTTCTTATATTTTAGACTTTATATGGGCTGCGTCCCAAGAGTTTTATTCATGACTTTAAATAGATGGTTTGAGACAAAGGTTTTAGTAAAGACTTTTGCTTTCTTATGAAAAATGTTTTCGATTCTCTGGTCTTAAAGAAGTTTTAAATTTTCCATACTTTCTATTATCTATGTTATGATGCTAAGGGCTTGTATTAGACCCCTTCGAGGTCGAGTACGCCGTGTTACATCTAGGGGGTACCCCTGGGTCGTGAAAAACTTAGTATTAGAGCATAAGGTTTTGGGATTATTTTAGGATGTCTCAAACCACATCTAGTAGAGACTTGTTCATAAATGTGAAGCGCGCCACTTTTATGAATAGAGGTTATTGGATGCTTAGGAAACTTCACTTCTTCATTTTCCAACTCGTGCCATAGATCTATAAGCTCTCTCTCTCTTATCCCTTATCTGATGGTCTTTAGGATGTGACAATTATAAGGGTTATGCTACAAGGAGTGAGGGAGAAAGGTTGGCTGAGATACCAATTATTGCTATGTGACTTGGTAGATTTGAGATGATAGACTTTGATGTTGTCTTTAGTATGAATGATGCTTCATTGTTGCCTTTATGTTATGATAGGTGTTTAGAAGAATTTGTGTAGGCTTACTCCAAAGAGGGAGATAGTGTGCCTACCTAGTAAGGTGTTTGTGAAGTTATGTTTAGTTGTTGGTAGAACCTGACTTAGTCATGATGAGTTTTGAGGTATGATGATAGAATGGTTGAATAGGGTGTTTAAGCAATGCCTAGATGGGTTGAGTGAAAAGACTCTTCTAAGAAGGGTAGAGTGTAATTCACCATGGTTTAGAATCATTTTGTGTGATGATTCAAAATCTAAGTTATGACTTGCTCCGAACTTAGAATTGAAAGAAGTAATGTTGTAAAGAATTTGTTTAGGCTTACTCCCAAGTGGGGGATAATGTGCTTAGATAATAAGGTCATTGAGTGTCCTTGATGTTCATAAGTTAGGCTTGATTGATGTTCTCACCTTAAGAGGTGTAGTGAGTTTGAGGAGTTTAGACCCGGTGTGTTAGGCTCATATGAGATCTTGAGTGGTGTTAGTAAGGTTGCTTGTGAGCTATAGTTGCTTAATGAGAACCTCTCTAATTTAGAAGTACCAGTAGAGGTCTTAGACCGGTAAGTTAAGAAATAGAAGAACAAAGAAGTTGATCCATGAAGTAGTATGGAGTTTCTTTAGTAATGAATTTGGGTAAGAGTGCCACTTGGGAGGCCAAGGGCCAATGACATGTCCCAATGTCCTCATCCTTTCCCTCTACTCATATTCAATCTTGAGATGATAAGTTCCTCATGGTTTTCTCTTATTTGAAGCCATGTGTGAATAGTCTGTTTCCATTATTTCCTTATATGCGTGTTCATGAAAATGCTTAGGTCTTGTTAGAAATGGCTTATATGCATTGTTCCTTCTCTCATGTTGTAGTGCATTTGTAGACTTGCATATAGACTTCATGAGTTGAGTATGAGCATGCCCTAGTAGGAGTTGAAACATTTCCTCATTGAATGAATGCTTTTTGAGAAGTAATGTGCATTTAGGCTCCATGAGTATGGGATGAGCATGTTTTAGCTAGGAGATGGTAGTTCCTCCTTTAAAAAGAGTAGATATAGAATTGATGCATTATTGGGTTGGTAGAAGTAGTCCCTACTCCCTTGAGTGGCATTGAATGAGTTTGGTTTTGAATTGAAGGTTTTCCTTGGTTGTGTGCATATTAGATGTAGTGCATGCATAATGGGATGCTAAGTTAGATTTTAGACTTTAAGAAATGTTTAAAGTGTCATTCGAGGATGAATGTTCCCAAGTGGGAGATATTGTAACACCCGTAATTTAGTAAGTTGAACTAGTGAGTTCTCCAGCCTTTAGTAAGAGTTTTGGAGTGTCGTATGAGGGTTAAAATTTTTAAAAATGATTCCCGTACTTAGAATAGGCGTTTTAGGGGTTAAATGTTAGCGTAAGACTCCCCAAGGACCCCCCACCTTGAGGAGGACCCCAAGGAAGTCCCTAAAATCTGGAATTTGGCAGCACCTACGGTTGATATCTACTATGCGTAGATTGACCCACGCTGTGTAGGCGGGGGTTCGTGGGTCAAGGCCTGCAATTTAAAGTCTTAGTCCTTAACCACGAAGGCCATTCCATGCCCATCAACCCATCCACGGTCCGTGGATGGGGATCCGTAGATGGTAGCAGTTTTTAGACTTTTAGTTTTAGTTTAGGGGTTTGGGAATTAATTAAGTTATTATTTAGGGGTTAAGGTAGGTCGGTTAGTTAGTTAATTAGCCACCTATATCAGTATAATACACCCGTAAACTAACTCATCAATTCATTTATCTTTGAACCCCCAAATTACTCTCAAGAAATTCTCTCTTAGAAGTGAAGAAGAAGAAGAAGAAGAAGAAGAAGAAGAAGAAGAGAAGAGAAGAGGGCAGTGCTTCTCCATTGATTCAAGCTTTCTTTGGGGCTTTGATTCAAGGTATGTGAAGCTTAATCATCCATGGGTTCTTCCACTAATGGAGCCCCTATAGTTTTCCGCACTTGTGAAATCAGAAACCTAATTCTACCTAGGGTTGTGTTTTCATTGTGGGTAGGGTTTGGGTGTGAATCCAATCTAGTGGATATCACCCAATTATGATTGTTTTAGCTTTGTTTATTGATATTATGATGATTTCATGTGAATTCTATGGTAAACCCTAATCTAAATTTATGAATGTGATCTTTGTGGGTTTATGCCATTAGAGGCAAACTTGAAGGTTCATGTGTGATCTTCCTAATTCAATGTTATGTGTAATAATTGATAAAATTTAGGATCATATACTCATGAATTGAAATAGACTCTATTGTATGTGATTGATCTTGACTTGTAAAGTTAGAATTGAACCTTTATGATCAATTGAGACTATAATCACCTAGTAATGAAGGATATGATCAAATACCTTAAAAGCTAGGTATAAAGAAGAGATTAATAAAGGAACCTTGAGAGTAAGGTTGTGATCATGATAGCTAGGGCTTTAGGGTGAAGCAAAGGTTATTAACTATTGATGCAAAGGCTTTGAGAGTAAAGTCTAAAAGAGAATATAAGTATAATAGGTTGGATTGTGGTGAAAGGCCCATACTCACCTAACCTACCTTATGAATGCTTGATAGATGAAAGTGATAGAATCACTTGAAAGTGGATTGGTTGTCAAGGACTTCCTTCCATGAGTTATGAGTGTTAAGCAAGGCTTAACAATTAAACCTTGGGGTGTATTCTTTGCTCTAATTGGATATTAACAATGAGATGGAGTGTCACACGGGATAGGGTGCGGACTCCAGAAGAAAGGAGGGCCACACCTAATTGATGTGAGGACTATCCAAATTAAAGAGGGAACTCTTACGTAATGGAGTGTGGGCTTTCCTAAAGTTAGGTCTCATGAGATGGGAGACTTCACATAGTTGAGTTAAGGTTCTTAGTAAAAATCTCCATATCCTATGAATGAAGACATGCTTGAGAAGTATCTCATAGTGTTTTAAAGCATAATTGAACTAAGACTTAGTTAATCAAGTAACTCATAGTGTTCAAGAGTATAAGTGGATTTAGACATGCTTAAGGTAGTATCTGATAGGGTGCATGTGAAGAAGGAACTTAGACATACTTAAGAGAGTATCTCATAGTGTTCATAGTAGAAGAGGTTTAGACATGCTTAAGTGAGTGTCTCATGGTATCCATGCTAGTAGTCAACCTAGACATACTAAAGGAAGTGTCTCATAGGGTTCAACCTAATAATGAACTAAGATATGCTAAAGAGAGTACCTCATAGTGTTCTAAAGTTAAGAGAGGAAGTAGGTTCCAAACCAAGAAGAGTTAGTATGAGTACCTAAACGTAGTACTTAGCATGTATAGTATTATGGGGTGCCATGCATGCATTGCACAAGTATGACTTAGGGTCACTAAAGAGAAGTCTTGAGATAGGATTGTGCTATAGTTGCCCTTCCTAGTTTAGTTGACTAAAGGTTAGAGATTCCCTTAGTTATGAGAGTTAAGCTAATAATGAGGCCAAAGTAGGGTGAATATGACTAGGATGACTTCAAGGTTCTGCTTAGTGTAAAGGGTAGTATGGGATGCCTTTAATGTATTGCACAAGTGTGCTTTGAGGTTAATTAGAAGTTTTGTACCCTTATGGCATAGGGAACCTTAAGAGTTGATCATGTATGTAGACTATGGTTAAATTGACCAAAAAGGGATACTTGGCTTAGGTGGTATTATGGGATGCTATTCTTTCTTTGCTCTTGTATGCTTTTGAGGTTACTTGAGAATGGTGCTATTATGATAAATATGACTAAGAGTCTATTATGCTTATATGATTATGACTTGTCTCCTATACTCATTAACTATCTCTTAAGATTGACTTATGTTCATAGGAAGCTTATGTTGGAGACCATGCTACGGCTATGATGATTATGTCATGACTATGTTTTTATCTCTTATGCTTATGTCTTATGTTGACTAACCATTTGAGATACTCTTATGATGTTGTGCTATATTTCATACTTGGTACATTTTGTACTAATGTATATTGCCTACATTCTAATAAAATTTAGGGTTTTGGAGATTGAGTTGCTTTGAAGGTTAGGTTTCCAAGGATCAAGAAGATTTTAAGAATTGGTGAGTCCTCATAGCTTCGAGGACAAACCCATGTTTCCCTTTATGCCATTTCTTATGTTTTAGACTTTATATGGGCTGCATCCCAAGACTTTTATTCATGAGTTTAAATAGATGGTTTGAGACAAAGGTTTTAGTATAGACTTCCGCTTACTTATGAAAAATGTTTTCGATTTGTATGGTCTTAAAGAAGTTTTAAATTTTCCATACTTTCTATTACCTATGTTATGATGCTAAAGGCTTGTATTAGACCCCTTCGGGGTCGAGTACGCTATGTTACGTCTAGGGAGTACCCCTGGATCGTGACACCATCAAGCTGATACGAAGTGAATTAAGCTCCTCTTAACCATCAAGTTGATACGCAGTGAATTGATTTATTTGGTAACTTTACATACAAAGTGAGTTTTTTTTAAAAAATACATTGAGTTGTTATGTACTATTTTATATGATTTATATAAATTGCATCTTTGTTGTTGTATTTATATTGTATTGAGTTGATGTCACGACCTAGTGGTACCCCCTAGATGTAACATGGTGCGTAGAACCCCGAAGGATCCCATACAAGCCACGTAGCTTTCATCACATAAGAAATATAACAACAGAAGTAATACAACATTTTCAAGTCCAATAGTTTTATAAAAGAAAAGCAGAAGTCTAAAACACTTGTCTCAATACAGCCATCTAGTACAATAGAATAAAATTGGGGCTAGCCTATACATCATGTCCAAAAGTGAAATACAAGAAAGAAACTGAAACAATAAACATTTGTCCTCGAATCATGAGGCCTCACCAAAGCTCGAGACTCTCGATATCAAAAACTATCCACGAAACCCAGAAACCGGACTATCAGACCCTACATTTGGGGAAATGTAGGCAACAGTATGTGTTAGTAAAAACAATGTACCAAGTACGATAGTTATGCATAAAATATTTAAATCATTCTAAAAAGAGATATTTCATTTCCTGACATACTATTGACCAAGCTAAAATATGATATAAAAGAGTTAGAAAACATAATTCATAAATCCATGGTAAATTCAAGCTAATCATATTTAAAGCCATTGAACACATATGAGATACTTCTTGAAGTAACCTTAGTTCATTATTAATATTGGGGTTTAGCTTTAACCGACATAGAGACCTTGTGAGCTATAACATGATCCCTCGGTGTCTCCCACACCAAAAAGGGTTGTCCTACTTGCCAAGGTAGAACCGTGAACTTCTAGCTTAAGTTGATCCACTAGCTAATGTATCTTGAGACAATCATTCTATTGGGGCACATAGGTAAGGGATAAGGAGAATGCTTCTAGAAACTCGGCCTCTACTAACATGAGTGCTTTGATCTTAATATCCTCTCGGTGCTAAGCATAACTCCCAGAATAGTCATTTCTTCTTGTTCTTATTATCGTGGAAGGCAAGTCATCTTGCCAATCCAAGCTAAGTCATCATATAGGGATAGGTATCTTAGGATAACCAATCCAAGCTAGTTTCATTAGGATAGCACTTAATCTTTGATTCAATTAGGTGAGAAATCCTTTCAACCTAAGAATCCTTATTATATGAGAAAACCTTTCACGTCTTACTCTTATGTGTATATGAGAAAATCCTTTCAATAACACATAATTATCATCATCATTGACACTTTACTCTCAAATCATCCTTAAAATATTTGCATAGATTTCATAAGAAAATGCATAAGTCCATAATTCACCTCTTGAGGTTCAAAACCCACTTTCAATTATAAATGCTTATAAAATAGGGGTTAAATATGGATTTCATGATAAATTCATGTAAAGCTTGCAATACATGCTTAATTTCATAAAACTCTTCTTTTAACAATCAAAATCTCACATCATATGGTTCATAACTTGAAAACATGGGGATTTACATGGGTTCATAGGAGAAATCATCATAGTATTTCATCAATTCATGCATAAGAGATCATAATCCAATCATTTAAATCAATAATGAAAAGAATCCATATCAATTGAAGAAAACCCTAACTCAATTAGGGAATTCTAATCTTTGAAATAGAGGAACTTGGGAACTCTATGAATGGAAGGAATCCATGGATGAAAACCATCATACCTTGAATCCAAATGCTAGCCTTCAATGGAGGAATTGAGGCTTGAATGGAAACCCTAGGTTGAATCCTTCTTCTTCTTCGAGTTTCTAGAGAGAGAAATATTTTGGAGAAGAGATTTGATCTTTTTTTGTGATTTTTGAAGAATGGCTTGAATGGGCTAATTTGGGGGTTGAAAACACTTATATAGGGGTCTTAACGAAGGCTAAAATGACATAGTATAGGAATAAAATAATTAGAAAAGGACCCAACTACCCCTGAACTTAACCATCGACCTACCACCTAGGACCCCAGTCGACGGACCGTTGTCTGACCCACAACCCGTCCTGGTGGACCATCGATGGAGGTCAGAAACTAAATTTTTGGGCATGGAACCATGGCCCACAACCATGGACCATGGTCTGACCAACGGTCCATTGGTCAGGCCGTGGTTCTGGCCTACTTGACTGGATTAGGAAGGGCCCATCCATGGACCACGCCTAGAGTCCGTGGTCCCATCCACGGGCCGTGGGTAGGCCTCGTGGCTGGCACCTGCAGTCTCCCAAAATTTTCTTCAGTTCCCTTTTTCATAAACGGGGTGTCACAATATCTCCTCCTTAGGATCATTCTTCCTCGAATGAGATTCAAGCTAGTACGAAAAGAGTAGGAGAAGAACGAACAACCCAACCTACAATGCGACTTCATCTAAATGCATGCAACCAAGGAGGAATTATCATCTCCAAGCTAAGATGACATCAAAACATCATAAGAGGGGAGAAACTAAATCTAGTAGCCCATAATGCATGAAATGCACATATACAAGGAGGGAACACCAACTTTAAGCTAAACATAGTCAATGCATCATAAGGAAAGTAGGAACTCGACTTAGCAACCAAATATGCATGAAATTTCTCATGTTCAAGGAGGAACTACCTTGTCCAAGCTAAAAGCATGATCAACACAGTCTTATGAATCCTTTATGCAATTCGTTCTCAAAAATCATAGCTAAAGCATGTTCATCAATTTATCTCATGAGTCGATCGGCAACTCATACTTAATTCAAAACAACATGAGGAAAATCAATCATGTAAACTCATTTTCTTTCAATACACATGTTTTTCGTAAACATGCATAACATAAGGAAATCATGGAAACACATAAAATACATGACTCCAAAACAAAGAACAAACCAAGAGGAACGCATTACCTCAAGCTAGAGTAGGAGTAGAAGGAAAAAGATGAGGATATCGGGACATCATATTGTCCTCGGACTCCGAAGTTGCATCCTCAACTAAATGATTCCTTAACAATTCCTTTATGGAAGCAACTTTCTTGTTTCTCAACTTCTTAACTTGGCAATCCAAAATCTCAACTTGAACTTCTTCATAGGAAAGATTGTCCTTTGCTCCCAAACCTTCTCAAGAAACTATGGATATCGGATTCCCAACATATTTCTTCAACATAGAGACATGGAAACAGTATGCACTGATGCCAACTCATTTGGAAAATCTATGGATGTCGGATTGCCAACACATTTCTTCAACATAGAGACATGGAAAACAGTATGCACTGATGCCAACTCATTTGGAAAAACTATTTCATAAGCAACCCTACCAACACGTCTCAAAATCTGTTATGGGCCTATATATTGGGGACTTAGCTTCTCTTTCTTAACAAACCTCATTACACCCTTTATGGGTGAAATTTTCAAATAAACCCAATCATGAACATCAAACTCAAGATCCCTTCTTCTCACATCGACATATGACTTTTGCCGACTTTGAGCCATTTTCAACCTTTCTCTAATAAGTCAAACTTTCTTTATGGCCTCATGTACCAATTCGAGACCTATTAGGGCAACTTCACCAACCTCACACCATCCTATAAGAGATCTTCACCTCCTACCGTACAATTCCTCAAATGGAGCCATACCAATACTCGAGTGATAGATATTGGTATAAGCAAACTCAATCAATGGCAAATGGTCATCCCAATTGCCCTTAAAATCAATCACACAAGCCCTTAACATATCTTCCAAAGTTTGAATTTTTCATTCCGCTTGGACATCAGTTTGTGGATTAAAAGTCGTGCTATGATTAATCTCCGTGCCAAGACCCTTTTGGAAGGACTTCCATAATTAAAAATTGAATTGGGCACCACGATCAGAAACAATGGAAAAAAGTACTCCGTGCAACTTTACCATTTCTCTCAAGTATAACTTGGCATAGCCCTCCGCCATACAGGAAACCTTAATGGGAAAGAAATGAGCCGATTTCGTCATTCGATCTACCATTACCCATATTAAATCATGTTGTCGCCGGGTGTGAGGCAAACCAACAATAAAGTCTATATTCAAATCTTCCCACTTCCAAGTAGGAATACTAATGTCTTGGGATAAACCACCCGGTGCGCAACTTTCACTTGTTGAAATTTAGGACACTTAGTCATAAATTCCGCATTATCCTTCTTCATCCCATTCCACCAATAGGCCTCCCGTAAATCACGGTACATCATGGTGGCTCCCTGGTGATTGGAATATCGCGAACCATGAGCATCTGACAAGATATGTTCCCTCAAATCATCAACATTTGGAACACACAACCGACCTTGATATGTAAGTACACCATCTCCCCCTCGGGAAAAAGCCTACAAGAATTTCTTAAGCACCACCTCTTTCAATTCTACCAAAATTTGATCAAGACCTAGCTTGGCTTTCACATCCGCCACTAATGACGATTCGAAACCATTGTGAACCACGACACCACCCTTGGTGGAGTCCACTTATTGAACACACAATCGGGAAAATCTATGAACCTCTCGAACCAACTCTTTCTTTTCTTTTTCAATATGGGCAGCACTGCCCACAGATAACAGACTAAGAGCATCCGCTACCAGATTAGCTTTATTGGGGTGATAAAGATCACTCATTTAATAATCTTTCAATAACTCAAGCCACTTTTTTTGGCAAAGATTTAGATCTTTTTGATTAAACACATATTGCGAACTCTTGTGGTCGGTAAAAACATCTACATGAACTCCATGCAAATAATGTCTCCAAATCTTTAAGGCAAAAATGACCACCGTTAATTTAAGGTTGTGAGTAGGATAATTTTCTCATGAATCTTAAATTGCCTTCAGGCATAGGCAATAACTTTCCCATTTTCCATAAGCACACACCCTAGCTCAATTCATGAAGCATCACAATAAACCACAAAACCATCTGTCCTTTTCAGTAAAGTCAACACCAAAGCGGAAGTAAGTCTATCTTTAAACTCTTGATAATTCTTTTTACATAATTTGGATCATACGAACTTAGCCTTATGCTGAGTCAAAGCCGTCAAAAAAGAGGAAATTGAAGAGAATCGCTCAACAAGCCTTCTATAGTAATCGGCCAAACCCAAGAATTTTCAAATATCCGAAGGAATTATATGTCTAGGCCATCTCATGACTGCATCCGTCTTCTTAGGATCTACCTCGATACCCTTGCTCGAAACAATATGACCAAGGAAAGCTGCGGATCTTAGCCAAAATTCACATTTGCTAAACTTAGAAAAGAGTGGTCGATTCTTAATAATTTGCAAAACTATCCTCAAATGATCAATATGCTCATTCTAACTTCTCGAATAGATCAATATATCATGGATGAACACAATCACAAATATGTCAAGGTATTGTCTAAACACCATATTCATCAAGCCCATGAACGCTGTCAGAGCATTAGTCAACCGAAATGACATTACAAAAAACACATAATGACCATACAGAGTTCGAAAAGCCATTTTTGGAATATCGTCATCTTTCACCCTCAATTGGTGATAACCTGACCGAAGGTCAATCTTATATAAATGACTTCCCCCTTTAAGTTGGTCAAACAAATCATCTATCCTTGGAAGAGGATACTTATTCTAAATGGTCACCTTGTTCAACTAATGATAATTAATACAAATATGAAGAGAACCATCTTTCTCTCTAACAAACAAAATTGGAGCACCCCATGGAGAGAGACTCGGTCGGATGAAACCCTTATCCTATAACTCTTTCAATTATTCTTTCAGCTCCTTTAGTTCTGTCGGAGCCATACGGTAAGGAGGAATAGAAATAAGTTGCATATCTGGGAGAAGGTCAATATCGAAGTAGATTTCCCTCTCAGGAGGAATATCGGGTAGATCATTTGGGAACACTTCAAAAAACTCATTAACAACGGAGACTGACTCGAGAGTATGGGTTTTGGAATCTATATCCCTCATCTTAACTAGATGGTAAATGCAACCCTGAGAAATCATCTTTCTTGCTTTAAGACAAGAGACAAGTTGAACCTTAGGAATAGAACTTCCCCCCTTCCATTCTAGGACAGGCTCATTTGGAAACTGAAACTTGACTACACGATTTCTACAATCAATAGACGTATAACATGAGTGCAGCCAATCCATACCTAGTATAACATTGAAATCTAGCATATCAAGCTCTACCAAGTCTACAAGAGTAACTCTATGGGAAAAGGAAATGGGACACTTTCTCTCTATAGACCCTCTTATCCACAACAGAATCACCAATATGAGTAGAGACTGAAAAAGGATCTACAACACATCTGGAAGAACATCAAACCTCATAGCCACATATGGCGTCACAGAAGATAAGGTAGCACCGGGATCAAGTAATGTAAAAACACCAAGGTGGAAGACTATTAACGTACTAGTAACCACATCTGGGGAAGCCTCTTGCTCACCACGAGTCTAGAGTACATAGAATCGATTTTTCTTAGGAGCATTTGAACCCGAACCATTAGGAGGAGCTTGCTTTCCCTCTCTTCCTTTAGCCATAAAAATTGGGTAATCTCACATGTTATGACCAATCTTACCACAACTGAAGTAACCATATGTGTCGGCTAGGCACTTACCCAAGTGCTTCTTTCCACATCTAGTACAAGTAGACATAGGCAATGAAGATCTACTACCATTACCTCCTTGAGGCTTAGGGTTAGACACTCTATCTTTGTTGGACTTAGGAGGAGCATTTGAGGAACTATTGCCTAAAAACCTTTGTCAGAATCTAGGACGACCATGTCCCTCGAACCTTGCATGTGAGAAATTACCATCACCGGTCTAAACCTCTTCACCTCTCTTGATATTTCCTTATGTTTCTCCTCTTCAATCTGTTGTGCATGAACCATGAGATGAGAAATGTTCATGTCATTAATGAGCATGGCGGTACGACACTCTTTGACCACCATTTCGGACACACCCAAAACAAATTTACTTATCCTAGACCATGAATACGCAACCATTGTTAAAGCATATTTAGACAATTGAGTGAACTTCAAAGCACATTAACTCACAGTCATACTCCGTTGGCGAAGGTTGATAAACTCAATCACATTTGATTCCCTCATCTCAAGGGGACAGAACCTATCAAGAAAAGCAGCCTTAAAATTCTCCAAATAAAGAGGACCCGCATCTTCCAGTCACCTATCTTTCTATTGGATGAACCAAGTTCTAGCAACACATCTTAGTTGATAAGCAGCCAACTCCGCCTTTTCCACTGGCGCCACTCCCATGATCATCAAGACCTTATAAACCTAATCATGAACGCTTCAGGATCTTTCTCAACCTTAGAACCATGAAACTCTGAATGATTCATCCTAGTGAAGTCCCTCATTCTAGTTGTCGTCGTACTCATATTTGTATTTACGAGAACCACAACCTTTGTAATTTCTTGGGCTGTCACGGCTTGAGCCAGCATTGGAAAAGAAGCCCTAAACTCTGCATTAGTAACTTGCTCAGCCAAAGGATCGACGAGAACTTGAGAAGCTTGGGGATGAGCTTCTTATTCCATGTTCTCTCTCACATTCCTTCAAGTATAAGCTCTTCGAGTAGCCATGTCTTGTAGAGCATCTGATAAGGATTAGGAGAGATACCTTATAGAGTTAAACTCTATCGCACGACTTTAGAGTAATGAAAAAAGTGATGTTTCCTAAACATCGTGTAGCCTCTCATTCATAAATGTGGCGCGCTCCACACTCATGAACAAGACTCTACTCGACTTGGCTTATGAGACATCCTAGGACCATTCTAAACATTGTGCTCTGATACTATGTTTGTCACGACTCAGGGGTACCCCCTAGATGTAACATGGTGTATAGAGCCCCGAAGGACCCCATACAAGCCCCTTAGCTTTCATCACATAAGAAACAGAACACCGGAAGTGAAAAACCATTTTCAAGTCCAATAGTATTATAAAAGAAAAGAGTAAGTCTGAAACAGTTGTCTCAAATTTATCCATATAGTATAATAGAATGAAATTGGGCCTAGCCCATACATCATGTCCAAAAGTGAAATACAAGAAAGAAAGTAAGACAACGAGCATCCATCCTTTGAACACATATGAGATACCTCTTGAAGTAACCTTAGTTCAATATTAATGTGGGGGATTAGCCTTAACCGACATAGAGACCATGTGAGCTATAACATGATCCTAGTGTCTCCAACACCAAAAAAGGTTGTCCTACTTGCCAAGGTAGAACCATGAACTTCTAGCTTAAGTGGATCGACTAGCTAATGTCTCACTACAAGAAAAACAGTCTCTAAGAAAGGGAAATCTCGTCATGTCGCCACTCGTCCTAGTAGCTTCCGTCATTTTAGAGACCACAATTTCGGTTTCAAATAATTTTATGATATCTTAGGAAAAACTTATTTCGGGTCGTTAACACACTTTAGGGACGATCATTAATTGATCCGAAAATATCATTAGTGACGAGCAACGACCTGGTCCTAGAAACACGTTAGAGATGAGTAACTATCTGGTCCTAGAATAGATTAGAGAGGATTAACGACCTGGTCCTTGAATAGATTTAGCGACGTTCAATGACCTGCTCCTAAAATAGATTTAGTGACGATTAAGATATTCTAGCCCTAGCTTAATCATTAAAGACGAGCAACATTTCTCGTCTTCGATTGACCTTTAGGGACAGCAATAATTTTGGTCTCAAAGTGACCACCAATGGTCCTAGAGCAATTGATACCACTAGAATAAAAATCATCCACAAATATTAATTTGCTACTAAATTATTTTATACAAAAATATGATATAAATATGTAAAGAAGAGACAAGAATATAGAGATCAAGAGTGTACGAACAATTACAATAAAGTGGCTAACATCTCATGATTTTAGTTATAATATTTGCTTAACAAAAAGCATATCTTATATTCGAGCTATACTATATATAATATCATGTTTTGCAAAACATAAATTTGTGCAAAACTATTAGGGAGCTCGCGCTTCAACAAAAACTGGGCAAAAAGTTAAAAGTTTCAATATTCAATTAATCGAGTGTTGTCCAGAAACATCAACAAAAGCTGCAATAAAATAAGAAAAATCAATTAGCAAAACTTTAAGATGCATTAACCAAGAACAAAAATTTATTTGAAGAACTACATCTAAATGGAATTTGGCAAATAATAGAAACTAATGAACTGATTAACTCTTATTAGTT
>JAJOOH010000371.1:0-36268 GCA_029582605.1 Solanum gracilifrons | reverse complement strand
AAGAGGGTAGGTGTGGTAGTGTAAAAAAGTCATAAAGTAAATAGTACTATGTAAGAAAGTCATGAAGTAGTGCATTATTGTACATTAATATAAAGATAGGATAGAATTTGTAAGTGCAGTAGATAGGATTTCCTTTCTATATAAAGGAAGGAAGATGTAACATAAAAGATAGACTTGAATAAATGCAACTTCAGAAAAACGCTCTCAAATACTTAAGATATTCAATATTTAAAAATACTGGAACAACAATCTGAAATCCAATCAGATATATCAGATAACATGAATAAGCAAGAAGCAAAGGTAAATTGTTCAATAAATATGCAAAACTAATTTCATATATTCCTGAATATCATATATATGATTGAATAAATTTATGTTAGTTATTATGTATTAGAATTATTTGAATCATGATTTCTAGTTTATTAGCACACTGGAAACAGGGAGAAAAATTCTATACTATGTCATCCTAATGTTGAAATCGGTAGGCAAGGAAAGTCGTTAAGGGGAGTAAACAAAGTTAAGGCGCTGATAAGAAGGAAGTATCCGCTAAAGTATGATGTTAGTAGTGACAGAAGAACATGATAAACAAATAATCTAGTTCATAATAATCTAATATGAATTTAATCAATTATGAATATGATAGGAAGGAATAATTGAAAATAAAAACCTGCATGATAAAGAACATGACTACATGCATGCATGATGAAATGATAAAAAAAACTATGAAACTTTAATCTTATATATACTTAAAGGTATAGAAATAATTGAATTAAGAAGAATAATATGGGAAATAATATTTGATGATAACGAATCAGGGGATATATTAAACCAACAATGGTATGAAATAGACCTACATGATTTAGACCTCGAAAGAATAGAATGATATGATTTAGAAATAAATTCAGATTAAAATGAACTACGAATATTTACGATATTGGTAGATTAAAATTCGTAAATATTCGTAGTTCATTTTAATCTGAATTTATTTCTAAATCATACCATTCTATTCTTTCGAAGTCTAAATCATGTAGGTTTATTTCATACCATTGTTGGTTTAATATATCCTCTGATTCGTTATCATCAAATATTTTTTCCCATATTATTCTTCTTAATTTAATTATTTCTATACCTTTAAGTATATATAAGATTAAAGTTTCGTAGTTTTTTTATCATTTCATCATGCATGTATATAGTCATGTTCTTTATCATGCAGGTTTTTATTTTCAATTATTCCTTCCTATCATATTCATAATTGATTAAATTCATATTAGATTATTATGAACTAGATTATTTGTTTATCATGTTCTTCTGTCACTACTAACATCGTACTTTAGCGGATACTTCCTTCTTATCAGCGCCTCAACTTTGTTTACTCCCCTAAACGGCTTTCCTTGCCTACCGGTTTCAACATTAGGATGGCATAATATAGAATTTTTCTCCCTGTTTCCAGTTTGCTAATAAACTAGAAATCATGATTCAAATAATTCTAATACATAATAACTAACATAAATTTATTCAATCATATATATGATATTCAGGAATATATGAAATTAGTTTTGCATATTTATTGAACAATATACCTTTGCTTCTTGCTTATTCATGTTATCTGATATATCTGATTGGATTTCAGATTGTTGTTCTATTATTTTTAAGTATTGAATATCTTAAGTATTTGAGAGCGTTTTTCTGAAGTTGCGTTTATTCAAATCTATCTTTTATGTTACATCTTCCTTCCTTTATATAGAAAGGAAATCCTATCTACTGCACTTACAAATTCTATCCTATCTTTATATTAATGTACAATAATGCACTACTTCATGACTTTCTTACATAGTACTATTTACTTTATGACTTTTTTACACTACCACACCTACCCTCTTTATACTTGTCCCTACACACCACACCTACTACTTTTAATATGCATCCTACATTGTTGACTAATTTATACTACACTTTCTTACAATAAGACTAATAATTTACAATAATAGTGCTATTCACTATTGGCTTTTTTTGGCCAAATATATTTTGTTTGCCTTATCTCTTTGGTTGTCTTTATCTTTTTTGTCCCTATCTTCTATCTTCTTTGTCTTGACTTTATTCTAACTGGACATCGGGAATCACGTTGTCTTCTCCATTATATTTTGAACATAGATGATCAGGGTATTTGTGTCCAATTAGCTTGCAATATCTGGTTAATAGTTATGGCGAAATAAATCCTGCTTTGAGTGCTCTTGTCGTAGGTCTTTCTTCTGGTTTTAATAATGATAAAATCTATCGCTGGACTTCATCCATATCTGCTTTCCTTAGTTCTCTTGAATTTGAATATATCATTAACTGGTCTCTAGAGTAGTAACTCCACATAGCATTTCCGTTCAAATAATTGCTTGCTAACTCTTGTATAATAGTTGATAAACCAATTATCTTTTATTGGCATAAAAACTTGGTATCTCTATTTTTTGTATTTCTTCTTATTGTCTGATATCATTAGGTATAATCATATATTTGGTTAATCCTATCTTAATAACTTGAATTGGAGGTTTTAGCTCCTCGTATAATATTTCCGCTGGTGTTGTATAAAACTTTATATAAAATAAATTTCCTTTGGTAACTCTTTTATAAGTGACTAATGCTTTGTGTAATTCTGGTATTCCACTTATCTCCTCTCCATCGTATGTATATACGGTATTTAATAGTCCATAATTGCAACATGTTCTTACTAAATTGGTGTTAGTTTTTGCTTGTACAATTAACTTGTTATAACCTTGTAATTTTTGGGTTAGATAGTCTTGATTTGGTTCTTTTGTAGTGGATCTAGGATTACGGTTTAAATAGGTTTGGATTTTGTATATATTTTCAATATAGGTTCTCGAAACATGGTTATATAATTTTTTCTCATTTAGTAGGCTATCTGCATAGGTTGAGGTTTGGGGTTCCATAGCCAATGTGTTTTTTGGTGTTCTCGGAGTAAATGCTTTTTCAAATAGCTGGTTTAAGTTTGTATTTTTATGTTGTTTTTCACTAACTTGTTTGCTCGTACCTGCAGCTGTATTTAAACAAACATTATGGGTTTTAAGGTGTTTCCCAACGTCACCTTTTAGATCTGGATTTTTAAAGTCTTCCGATCGACTTAGCTCCGCATTTTTATAGTCATGATGCTGACTTCGTATTTGTTGTAGCTCTTTGTCAATATTTGCTACGTTTGTGCAAAGTAGGTTCATAGCTTTGAGTATTTCTTCTATAGTATTTTTTTTTCCAGTCTGTGTAGCTTTGTCTTGATAAGTAATCTGCAATAACATTCTTGGCAAACGACGCTACCAACAGTCCACACATCAATACCCACAAACGTATGCCTGCAATGACTAGTATATATAAATAATTTAAGAGTATGTGCACCAATAACCTACTGAAAAAACTTATGAAGCATACAACAAAAACTTAAAAATGGTCAAAATCAGAATATCCACATAACAATTCATGGTCAAAACACTTACCTTGAACGGAAGGAAAGTCCAAGAATATGTCAAGTTACAATTACACGCAGCAAAGACCAACAAAACTCAGGTGAAATTTCAACAAAGACCAGCAAAACTTAGGTGAAATTTGAAGATAAAGAAAAAAGGTGACTTCTGCAATTAGAAAAAATAGACATTGATTTCATTTATAAAGACCTTCATTAGAGAGCTATAACTTAATTTTTGCAAACAAGCCTGGATTTAAGGAACGGTACCACTATTATTGTGGTTTGTGTTGCTGATTTTTCTCCAACAATTCAGTTTTGCATTGGAAATTAAGAGTCACTCTGATTAAGGATTTAGGTTATTCACTCCCTTAGGTATCTCTATTTCTAGCAGCGGAGATGGAAGACACGTTCTGCTGGACGTATCTTTTCGGAGGGGTGGGAGAGTGGGATTACGTGTGCTTTGTGTCTGCGGAAAAATTGATTTTCTTCGTAATGTTTCTTACGGAAGGGACATAGGGGTAATGGGGCACCAGCAGTAGGGGTGGGGGTAATGGGAGACCAACAGTAAGGGGTGAGGTAATAGAGGGGAGTAATAAGTCTTTTGTGAAAAATACAAGGTGAAAGAAAAAATATGTGCAATTTTTTTATTATTAACGTTTGGGTATAAATTTTCTTGAGGTGCGGATATTGTTGCTTTACTAATATTACATTAAAATTGTCTTTTAATGGTTGGAATTTTTTTTTGACGTTATAAATATACTTTTAACAACCGAAATTATATTCTTTCGCTAAAATTTGGTAGTTAAAAATCTATTTTCTTGTAGTGAGTGTAGACTCAATGAAACTCAATGACAAGACTTGAAGTACCCATAAAAACTGAACCTTCCATCTTTGCGATTTTATGGCTTCAGATTTGCAGAGCTGATTTGTGAGATAAGGGAAGATGGATAGATTTCTTCCCACAAAATGTTTCAATTTGTTTGCAACAAATTTTGAAGTGCTACAAAATAAATTGAAACCATAAATTAAATACGAAGAAACATAATTTTTCTCATAAGCAATGTGGGTACAAATTTGTTTCTCACTTGATTCTTCTCTCTGGATTTGGACCACAAGTTTTAAAAGTCTTTCCATTTTTCTTAAAGTTTGTGCCAAATCAAAGTACATCATATAAAATGGGACGGAGGGAGTAGTTTTTTTGTTACCGGATATAGGATCTATATATGTTCAATCAATAAATCAACTGTGTGTCAATCCGAACCACGACACAATCTGAACCTAGCTGAGTTTATTTGACATTATACTGAAAGGAAATATCAAACAAAGTTCAGCAAGTAAACTTTTTTCTCCCCTTTTTTGGCTAAGTTTTTTTCACTCTATTTTTGCTCATTCAATACTCTTTTTGTTGTTCAAGAACAGAGAAAAGGTTCTCATTTGATTCATATATATATATATATGTGTGTGTGTGTGTGTGCGCGTGTGTGCGCGTGTGCACCATTTAATTGTTCCTTTATATTTGGGGTGTTTTTGATGTTTTGTTTCAAGTGAAGTTTTATTTTTTGTTCTTGATTTTTTGGATTTTTACCTGATATACGATTTGTTGAGTGATAAATATTGATTTTGTTGTTACCTAATATAGGATCTATATATGTTCAATCAATCAATCAACTATGCCTCAATCCGAACCTAGTTGAATTTACCTGTAATGTTAGGATTTTTCTGTCTATTTTGCAGAATTCTGATGATTTTATCTAATTTTCCAGTAATTTAGATCAAGTGTTTTGAGGTTTGATACCTGTTAGTTGTTAGTAGTAAATTTATTACTCATTAGCCATTGTATTGTACTGCATTGTTAGATAGAATATTTGTTTTACTTCTTTTATGTTTTTTTTGCGAGTATGAATGTTCTGTTTCTCTTCTTTCGTATTGTATTTGATATTTTCCCATATCTGGTTGCAGGGTGCTACTAGAGGAGTGTGATCATGTGTTTTAGTTGTGCTCTACGACTTGGTTGTGCTTGATTGATATCATCTCTAGATGGAAAGAAAAGCTTTAGCTTTAGCTGATTCTGGAATCATGCCAGTTTCTAGGAACGAAGAGGTCTCAATCTGATTTCTTATTTGCTATTGAAAATTGGTCTAACTATGTAATACTTGCTTAGTTCTTTAATATTACTCTATTTCATCATGTATTTGCAGCCTGGAGTTGTTATTCGGCAATCTAGTAAATCTTCGTCTCTTCTTCCTTATAGGAAGAGGTACTATGTGCTCTATCCACATGCACCTATCCATCCTTCAAGAAATGTTAATTCAGGAATCATGCCAGTTTCAGGGAACGAAGAGGTCACAATCTGATCTCTTATTTACTGTTGAAAATTATTTTAACTGTGTAATACTTGCTTTGTTTTTTAATATTACTCTATTTCATCATGTATTTGCAGCCTGGAGTTGTTGCCCGACAGTATAGTAACACTCTTCTTCCTTATAAGAAGAGGTACTCTTTGCTCTATCCTCATGCAATTATCCATCCTTCAAGAAATGTTGACGATCTAGTGAAACAGGCATTGGCTGAAAAATTAGCTGGCCAAGAAGCTGTAGGTACGGCAAAAGTTTCTGTCAAGAAGGACATTGATTCCAAACAAGGGGAAAGCCACAATAAACTTGAAGTTCCTGCCCATTCATCAGGGCACATTGAACTATCATTAGGCCCAAAGAAACTTAATGTTTCTTCTTTGGTTGATTCAAATACTATGCAAAGTTGTCTGATGCGTGGAACAGTAAATCCTTCATTGCTTTCTCCGTCTTTGAATAACAATGATGCTGATGATACTGCATGCACTAATAGATTTAATTGGGATCTGAATATTCCCATGGATTTATGGGAGGCTTCTGGTGATGATTTGGTTGCAAGTGGTGAGGGGTCGAGAAATGATGGGGAAAAGATAAGTACAGAGGAGGAATGTTATGCTTCTGATGCTTTTGAAGGACGTCTTGACACTAATAATGTAGAGTGTGCCAGAGAGGATGATAACTATGAAGACGGTGAGATCCGAGAACCATTGGTGCAGTCACTATCAGAAGACCCAATGGCTAAGGGGATGGATTCAGGAAAAAATAATGAATCTTCAAGTAAAAATGTTCATTATTCTCTTTGCTTTACTGATGAAGAAAAATGTTACAGTATGCTACTTCATACTTATGAGTCTCATGATGACTTTATGAAAGCCTGTGATGACAAAGCTAAAAAAATTCTTCATAATTTTGCTGTCTTCAGACCTGCAATGGGTAGTTCACTGCCTTCAAGAAGTGGAAGAGAGATATATTCTTATATAAAGGAGGAGAAATTCCATCTACAAAGGAATAGGTGATTTTTTTTATTGTTGTTTGATTTGTAATATTTTTTTTTATAATGCTGCTCAACTCTTGACTTTTTATTATTGTTCTTTTTCCAGAAATGAAATCTATGGTTATGGTCCTAAAATTGCTCGAGATAGGTTTCAGGACCATTCATTTAGTAGGTCAAGGGGGAACTTCATGCATGGAGGAGATAGGGGTTGGGGATGGGTCCAGGGTCGGTATTCTGGGCGTGATTTGGAAAGGTATGGAGGTGTAGCTGATTATCCCTTTAGACATAAACGTGCAACTCCTGCTTGGGACTCTACAAACGAACGTAATGACTATGATGGTGCTGGCTTTGGTACTAATAGGAAAAGGAAACCATTAAATGATGACTTGCCTTCATCACAGCATCCACCTGCACGTCGACAGTCCCCCAGTGGAAGAGAAGATGTTGCCATGATGGGCACTCAAATGCTTCGTAGAGCTCCCAGGAATATCAGCCCAAGAAGATGCACCGGTGAAGATGGCTTTGCGTATGTTGGTGTTCGGCATAGTGGGAAGTTTAATAGAGACTTTCTAGCTGATATTAGTAGTCATGTTTATAGTCACCAGTAGTCTATGTACGATGGACCTGATAGTCATTTCGCTCAGGGTGATACAGAGTTTACTGCGATGCAGAGAAGCGGTTTCCCTTGAATGTGATCAAAATCTCCTGTTAGATCCCATACTTGATCCCTTCCTCCTAGGATATTGACAGAAGGATTGGATGGTCATCAAGATTTATCTCAACACAGGTCTCTGGCTATGTACAGAGAAGATAGAATGAGGTCTTCTTCACAAACTTCTTTTACTGAAGAAACAATAGCCCCTCAAAGGTGTGACCCTCCATCTTATACTGCTTGCCGTCTGAATAATATGAGGGATGTGGATGGTGTACATGAGTACGGGAATTTGAGGTCTCTTTCTAGAAGAGAAGTCCACCTGATCAGGTATTTACTAAAACAAATAGGCTGAGAGTTGAGATTTCAGATCATCATGAGAGGGCTGATGGTGTTGGGTACTTTGATGGGCTGATACACACTGGTAGATGTCCTGAGCATCAAAGTGGTGAAAGAAGTAAGTATGACGAGATCCAAGGAGGACCTAGGCAAATAAGAAATGTCAAAGAGCAAGAAGGTGGTAATCTTAGACTGAGGCATGCATAAGAATTTGATGGGTTCATATTGAAGAAAAAAAGATTTTGAGTTGATAGCTCACTGAAATTGTAATATTATCAATTGTCATGGGTAAAAGGAACACGGTCTTGTATAATAGAAGTAGACAGATTTCTAAAGTCATCTAGATGAATGATAATTGTCGAAGAGAAAGAACGTGACTTAGACACAAATGATCTCCTTATTGAAAGTACTTTTTGGCTTAATAGCTAATCAAACCTTGAATTTATGGGGAACTATGCATTTATACATGTTTTTGCTTCAATCCTGTTGGCAATAAGTTGTCCAACGATCACACTTCTTAATTTGTCTTTCTAGAAAGAGAAAAAAACTAGTTTTAAGATGCTCTACTATGCTGACTTCAAAATAACTTCATTTGTTTAAGTTGCTAATGTGCATGCTGACTTTGTGTATTGTTTTTGTCTATGTTTTTTTCACTTATGTTTTTGCTCATTTGTTTCCTATATATATATATATATATATATATATATATGTGTGTGTGTGTGTGTGCACGCGCTATTTAATTGTCACTTTTTTTGGGGTGTTATATTTGTGTGCTATTTAATTGTTACTTTTCTGGGGTGTTTTTGATTTTTTTAGGTAAAGTTTTTTTATTTATTATTCTTGGATTTTCAAACTAATCAAAAAAATATCTACCACTCTAGAAATCACCCCCTTTTATAATTAGCTTTCATAAATTAACTTGATGATAAATTTAGGAGCAATCTTTTCTTCTAGATTCTTTACCAATGCATAATTGTTAACATTATAAATTCTTTATTAGAATGACAAATAATATTTGTTCTTAGTTGCTTGAGTCAAACTGTTTGTGACATGAACACTTGGACATGTCAATTACAAAACCTTGCAAGGAAAACTAATCAACTTAGAAGTTTTGGCTAACTTTGAGTGCAATAAATAAAAATGTCAAGTTTGTGTTGAATCTAAGTATGCTAAGCATTCTTATAAATTTGTTGAAAGGAATTTTAACCCCTTGAGTTGATTTATATTGACATTTCTGATATGAAGTCAACATCATCTCGTGGTGGGAAAAAGTATCTCATAACTTTTATTGACAATTGTGTTAGATACGATTATGTCTATTTACTGAATGGTAAGGATGAAGAAATAGAAACGTCTAGGCAATATAATTTTGAAGTTGAAAATCAGTTTTGAAAAAGATAAAAAGTGATAGGGATGGAGAGTAGGGGCTTTGAATTATGGTGTCAAAATAAAATGACGGTGACATATGTCTTAATTATTGAGTGTTATCTCAGTTCCCCATCAAGCTGTGTGGTAGCCATAACTTCACCATTTGGAAGGCAGAAATTGCCATGCTGCTTCATGGCCATGACCTCTATGGTCATCTTGACGAGACTAAGTTGTCCCTTCCCAAAACAGTCACCACTGACGGCCTTGTGACAACCAACCGTGAGTACAAAGATTGGTTTTGTGAAGACAAACTCATCCAAAATGCTCTCATGGCCTCTGTTGATGCAACTATCGTATCCATTGTACCCTCTGCGGCCAACTCTAAAACTGTGTGGGATCTACTTCACACCTCATTGGCGAACAAATTGCAAACCCACATCTTCAGACTCCGTCACCATCTCAGTCGGGTAAGCGAAGACACCAAATCAATTGCTGAATATATGCGAGAGATTCGCTCTCTCTCTGATGGACTCGCCACAGCAAGTTCACTTATCAATAATGAAGAACTAGTGGTGAAAATATTGAGTGGACTCGGTCCTAAATTTCGTGAGATCTCAGCTGCCATACGGGCACATGACTCTCCCATTAGCTACGCTGAACTTTTCGATAAGCTTCTTGATCATGAATTGTTCCTCAAACATGAGGACCTCAAGAGGACTGCCACCCAGGTCACAATATCTGTTGCTCAGCGTGTCACAAATACTTTATCGGCCAACGCAACCATCGCCTCCAACCCACCGATAACAATGGGCGTACCCAAAACAAACAACATAATCAAAGTGCCACTTTCCAGCATCCAAACGATTACTCTCAAGGGCGTAACTTTCCACACCAATCCTCACAGATTCGTTATATATATTGTGACAAATTTGGGTATACAACAAATGTTTGCCGCTCCTGGTCCCATTACCACTTTGAAGCAAAAGCAAATTTTGTTGCGCACACGACGCCAAAAAAACCCTGGATTGTCGACTACGGTGCATCTCACCATATTGCAGCCGACACCAACTACCTCAACAATGTTCAGGACTTCAAAGGGGCCGCGGAAGTGACCTTGGCTAATGGTAATGTGATTCCAATCACGCAAACTGGTAATACTCATTTAAATGCATCGAATACTACTTTCAAAGTCTCTAATATTTTGTGTGCTCCTGCCATCAAACGCAAGCTTATTTCAGTTAATAAGTTTTGCAAAGAAAATCTAACCTCAATTGAATTTTTTCGTTTTACCTTTCTTGTGAAGGATCTATCTACGAGAATTCTTCTTCTGTGTGGCCCGAGTAAAGCTGGACTATACGAATGGCCGTCCCTGTCTCGACCAAACATCAATGTCGCCTCTGCTGGACCTTTATTATATATGTGGCATCGTAGATTGGGCCACCCCCATTCTCGCATTTTATTTTCTATTTTAAATAATTCTCATCTTTCATATTTTTCCAAATATAAGATTACTGCTTGTAATTCTTGTTGTTGCAATAAAGTACACAAATTTCACTTTTATTCAACCACATTGTCCAGTAATTTTCCATTAGAAATCATCTAGAGTGATTTGTGGGGACCCTCCCAGATTCTCTTTATTGGCAAAAAAAAGATATTATTGTTTATTTTTTTATTAGTACACCAAATACATTTGGTGGTACATAATGAAAAACAAACATGAAGTTCAACAAATATTTCAAAGTTTACATCTTGTGTTTGAAAATCATTTTGGTCACAAAATACTCACACTTTACACTGATGGAGGCGGAGAATATCAAGTCCTAGAACAATACCTTAATTCCAATGGCATACAACACCTTGTATCTCCCCCTCATACTCCTCAAAGGGTAACATTAGCTGAAAGACGTCATCGACACCTTGTCGAGACTGCCAAAGCACTGCTTCATCAAGCAAGTCTACCTTCAAACTTTTGGACCTTTGCCTGCCATCATTTTGCCTTTCTCATAAATCGACTCCCAACCACCACTCTTAATCACAAGTCCCCTTTTGAAATTATTTTCAATAAACTTCCAAATTATGAATCACTTCATATAGTGGGTTGTTTATGCTATCCATGGCTATGACCATATGCCCAAAACAAATTAGAGTTGTATTCCAGACCTTGTGTCTATCTAGATTTTCATGTCACTCATCATTACCATCAGTATTTTGACCCCAAAAGCTCCAATGTTTTCCTCTCACGAGATGTAAAATTTGTAGAGGATATCTTTCCATTTGATAATACGTTTTATACCGTACAACAGAACTTTACATATTTGACTTGGGAACATACTTTCAATTCTACTAATACTGATGCGGACAATACTTCAAATGATACTCCTCCAGCTCTCCAGATGTTGCCCCCCACCATTACGTTGGTGCGAGACACACGCCACAATTTATTCTCACTTCGTACCGCACAAAGGACCACCCCACAATTGGATCACTTCATCACTGACAGACCAGGTAATCTTCCAACTACTTCTCCTGCTATACATAAACAATCATCTGTTGTTAATAGCCTGCCACCTCTCTTCATATTTCAAAGCCAACTCCCTGCCCGCTCTACTTGTCCTCTCTCCTGAAATAGTCGACCACCCATTACTCATGTTTATCGACGTCGCCCATCCACATCACCCAATATACCGACACAATCCCTCAACACTAATAGAGGTACCAGCTATATACTGCTTTTCTTATCGATTGCTATATTTGTTTTTCATTATTTTTTCCTTCTTTCACTTGGGTTTGATGTACTTAAGCTGAAGGTCTTTCGAAAATAGCCTCTCTACCTCTACAAGATAAGTCTGCATACATTCTACCCTATTTAGACCCCACCTAATGCAATTTTATTGATTATATTGTTCTTGTTATTATTACTTTTCGCTCTAACAAAAGAATAATGTATTATGTTGATAAATACACAATCGTGAAGAATCTGGAAGAAAAGATTGCTCTTAAATTTATTATCTAGTTAATTTTCGAAAGCCAAAAAATGAGGCAATTTTCCGAGTGATAGTTATTTTTTAGGTTTAGTCTAACATTTTTATTTTGTAATGATCATTTAATTATTTCTTGGTCCATTACACAATCTGCATGAAGCCAATAATGACAAATACCTAATTTCATCTTATCTAAGATGCTCCCCTCAATCTTTTCTCTTCGGATATTAATCCCTTTAAAAAATTTCCCTTATGAATGAGGTGAATGGTAAGGTTATAGAATTATAGCCAAACTTATTATATATAAATATTCTTATCATCACAAACATCCATATATAGAGAATCTGGAAGAGATTGTTTTATTAATCATTGAGCATTAAATTTAGGAAAAAGAAGGTGATTTCTCGAGTGATGATTAGTTTTTTAGGGTTAGTCTGATAGTCCTTTTTAAAAATGAACATTTAGTTCACATAACATTCCAACAATCTGAATGGAGCTAACAATTGGATAGGACAATTAACTTTGTCTTGTCTAAAATGCTCCTTCTCAAATACTTTACGTAGACATTTAAAAAATTATGGGATTTTACAAGAGGAGTTCAATTTCACTTAGATTCTTGAAGGCTATTCTACCCTAAAACCCAGATCATGCCTACAGAAAGGGTTAATGTATTTCCTTGAAGAGATATATTGTTAAAGAGTGATTCAAAACAATTGACTGAATTGGGACATGGATAATTTAGTAGAACTAGTCTTTTGGTCTTTGTTAAGTAGTTTCCTATATTTACTCAAGTTTTATTACTGTTGTTGATTAAGTGTCATAGTGGGTTACAAGACCAATATTTTTGGATTAGATGTTTATCTCTTAGCCTATATATCATGTGGTCATAATTTGTTATTTACGTACTTCCAATTAATCAGAAGACAAAAGTAGTCGGAGTTTTCCTTCTCTCTTTTATTATTTCCAGATTTATCTGTACTCTTTCACCAACAAATTTTGCATCAGAGCCATGGCAAGTAGCAATAGTGCATTGAGTGTGGCAAAACCACTCATTCCTGTCTTCAAGGGAGAAAGCTACGAATTCTGGAGTATCCGTATGAAAACTATACTCAAATCTCAAGATCTTTGGGACTTGGTAGAATGTGGATTTCTAGATCCCGACGAAGAAAACAAATTGCGAGGCCACAAGCAAAAAGATGCTGAAGCGTTTGTATTTATTCAGCAGGATGTTCATGATAGTGTTTTTCTCACGGATAGAACAGTAACCACATCCAAACAAGCCTGGACGATTCACAAGAAAGAGTTTCAAGGCGATTCAAAGGTCATTGTGGTGAGACTGCAATCACTTCGGCATGATTTTGAAACCTTGATGATGAAAAGTGGAGAATCCATTGCTGGTTTTTCGTCAAGAGCAACGACAATTGTCAGTCAAATGCATTCCTACAGAAAAAAGGTAACTGATCAGATCATTGTGGAAAATGTATTGTGAAGCCTAACTCTAAAATTTTATCACGTAGTTGTTGCGATAGAAGAATCCAAGGATCTATCCATCTTTTCCTTTGATGAACTCATGGGATCTCTTCAAGCTCATGAGACAAGAATTAAACGATCCACAGAAAAGAATGAAGATAAGGCATTCCAAGTTAAAGATTCAGCCACCAAATATGGAGAAAATAATGGTCCAGCCAGCAGAGGTCGAGGAAGACGAGGCTTTCGCGGTGGTCGAGGTCGTGGTTATGGAAGGGCAGAGGAAGGAATGATGGACAAAGGCAGTCCAATGAGTAAGGTAACACAAAAAAAGGCATTCAATGTCATCACTGTCAGCGTTACCAGCATATAAGGGCTGATAGTTGGTATAAAGAACAGAAAATAAATTTTGCAGCAACAGAAAACAAGGAAGAGAATTATCTTTCTATGGCTTGAATTGATATAGACTATAAGCCAAGTGATTTATGGTTTGTAGACAGTGGTTGTTCAAATCATATGACAGGTGTCAAATATTTGTTCCATGAGCTTGACGAAAAGCAAAATAAAAAGGTGCATCTTGGAAATACAAAAGAGTTACTAGTTGAAGGAAAAGGCATGGTGAGCATTGACAGTAATCAAGACAAAGTAAACATGATAGATATGTTCAATTTGTACTCGATTTAGGATATAATTTGTTGAGTGTTGGGCAACTAATGACCAATGGATATTCTCTTTGGTTTGATGATGATGCTGGTGTCATTACAAGTAAGAAGTCTGGTGAAAAGATACATATCACTATGACACCAAATAAGATGTTTCTGATTTGGAAAATATTTCCCTTGCATGGAAAATTTTTCCCTTGATGCAAGTGCAAAGGATAACTCAAAGTTGTGGCATTTGAGGTACGGTCATCTCAACATAAACAACCTTAAATTGCTAGGTGATAAAGGTATGGTTCTTAGACTAGCAAAAATTAGTTCTCTTGATTTATGTTAACGGTGCATTTATGGGAAACAAACCAGGAAATGTTTTCTTTAGAATTAATACATGCTAACTTATGTGGTCCTATGCAGACTAAGTCCTTAGGTGGAAGTCGTTATTTCTTGTTGTTTACTGATGATTATAGTCGCATGAGTTTGGTGTATTTTCTGGTAAACAAGTTAGAAACTTTTGAAAAGCTTCAGGTGTTTAAAGCTTTGGTAGAGAACCAAAGTAGTTGCACTATCATTGTTCTTCTATAGAGGAGGAGAGTTCGTGTCCAACAAATTCAATTTGTTTTGTGAAAAAATGGCATCCATATGGAGTTAACAGCTCCTTATACCCGGACGGCGGTGGAGATGGCAAGGAGCATGTTGCAAGCAAAGGAACTCGCAAATCAGTTTTGGGCAAAAGTTGTGGCAGCATCTGTTTATTGCTGAATCTTTCCCCAACAAAAGTTGTTATGAATAAAATTCCTTATGAAGCTTCGCATTGTAGGAGACCAAATGTAAGTCATTTACGAGTTTATAGGTGTGTTGCTTATGCATTGGTAAGTTCACAAGCTCGTCACAAGCTTGATGAAAAATCTGAAAGATGTATTTTTGATGGCTATTGTACTCATTCCAAAGCATATAGATTGTATAATCCTTTTAATGGCAAGATCTTAGTTAGAAGAGATGTAATATTTGATGAAAATTTAAGTTGGGATTGGAATGAAAACCTGGTGCGACAAGAGACTCCTATGCCTCTTGGAATTACTGAAGATGAAGGAAAAGAGTCAACCCCTTCAAGTACACTTTCTGTCACAACCCGGGCTACCCCCTAGAAGTAACACGGCATTATTGATCCCGAAGGGATCGAATACAAGACCTTAGCATTCATCATCACATAAAGACATAGAAAAATACGGAAAAATTTAAAAATTTTACAATAGAAGTCAACTTCTTTCTTATAAGGAAAATAGGAACTAGATTTGTCTCAATCACCATCTAGAACATAAGAGTACAAATAGGGTCGAATCCCTTTACATCAGTAAAGTCCCCAACAATGGGAAATACAATATAGTCTAGAACATAGGAAGTAAACTACAAACTAGAATCAATAGCAATTGTCCTCGAACTTGAGGACTCACCAAGCCTAGGGAATAGTCGACCCAAGCTTCACTTGAAGAAGTAGTAGTAGTATCAACGACCGGAACCTACACTCATAGTTAATTAGAAAATATGGGTTAGCACAATGAATTGTACTAAGAATGGATACCATGCACAAAAACCTTACAACATGCATAAAAGGGACATTTAGTTAAAGTCATGCCTTTGTCAAGTCTGAAAACCAATATGCACATTTATGAAGATACATAAGCCAATTCAACATATGAGCAACCCAAAGCCACACTAGTGCAATGCAAAGGTAAGATCCCATAGCCCTACCAAATGTTAAGTATCACATTTGGGTCACCAACAACATACATATCTTACCGTAGTAATAGCCAACATACATAAGAGTGAAGACATTCATATTCATGACATTCATACATAATTTTTCATACATAGTTCATAAGTCATCATACCATCATAACATAAGAGAACCTTACCCTAACCCCTCTTAGAGCCGACTCGTGCAATGCATAAGTGAAGTCCCATAACCCCACTCACACCAAGTAACACCCCTTAAGAGGTCATGGTTAAAGTACATGTCCTTACCATAGTTCACATTCATATTATTTTAGGGAAATATTGCATTAACCGACATAGACTATGTGAGCTACACCGAAAAGAGGTGTTCTACCCCCCACACCGAAAATAGGTGTTCTACTTGCCTAAGGTAGAACATACATTCTAGCTATATAGGTGGATCCACTAGCTTAGGTTCATAGTCATAAGAGAGTGTATTAGACAGTCATGTCAACGTATCATCATAATAGATCATAGGTTCCTTAAGTGAGAATGCTCCTTTCACTTTAGAAACACTAGCATGTGAGTCACCTTCAACATTGTAGTCAGATTGTGATCATGGGAATGTTCTTCCAATCAACCCACCAAGTTCATTATAAGCATAGATACATACTTCATACATAATCAAGTGCATAGGGTATAGGGAAGAAGGATCTTACATCAATACCACAACATTAGATATAGGATCATTACCATCCAAGTAAATCACATACTCATTTAGAATCAACATCAACATACAGAAACCCTAGCCAATTGCCCTTCAAGGCCATTAACCAACATCAACCTAAACTTAGTGAATTAAAACATTGAATAGATATATTTCATGATTCATCAACTTAATTAACATAACATAATCAATTATGAATTTCCATGGCCAATCAAGTCACATCTTAGTTCACAATTTAGGAAGAAAAGGGAAACCATGGGTCCAAGAGAGAGTTTCATCAAAAACTATAAATTCCACAACAATATAATCATAAACCATCATAATTAGTCATAATAAATCATAATTGAACAATAGAAATCATTTTGGAAGAAGACCCATGTTTGGAGTAAAACCCTAGATTTTGGGAGTCTTAGAAAACACACTTTGAAAGGACTTCTTGGGGGATAGCTACCCAAGAATGAAGAGCATCCATACCTTAGGTTGAATCCCTCACAAATTTGGAGAAGAAAGACTTGTTCTTGAATCCCCTAGCTTGAGTCTCTTCTTTGTTCTTCAATGGATTTAGATAGAGAATATTTTGATGTTCTTGGGTTTCTTCTTTTATTAAGTGGGAGTAACTATATTTGAAGTAATTTGACCTTAAAAAGTATATATACTTGTTAGGAAAAGAGTGGGAAAGTATTGGTTCAAGTTTTTGAAAGATTACTTCAAGACCCCTACTTATGACTTGAAAATTATGGACTTCAAGCTGGAGCTCGCCCATTGGACCCTCTTGGCTCGCCAAGGGCACTAGGTGACTCGCCAAGTGAACCCTTGGCTCTCCCAAATTTCTAGTGAGCTCCAAAAATGGGCCGCTCACTAGGCGAAGGGAGGGGTCTGTTGGGTGGATCACCAACCCATTGGGCAACCCACGACCTAGCTCGCCCATTTCTCCAACACTTACGCTAAGTGGGACAGCCCACTAGGCGACCCAAGTGCACTTTGGTGCATGGCCAAAGCACTTGGGCGACCATGCTGCCCATCGCCAACCTATCCAAATAGAGATCCTAGATATTTTAGGTCCCCAACTTCACCCTAGATCTTTACCTCCCTTATTTTAGCTTTAGTTTGGTCTAAAACATCTCCTTAAGTTACATAAACACACACATTAGTTCTAATTCAACCTAGACACCAACTTTAAGTCATGCCATTCCACACGATGAGGCTCTAGTCTAGCCGATTGATTTTCCGAGTTGTTACATTATCCCCCCCTTAGGAACATTCGTCCTCGAATGACACTTTAAATGTATTAAGGGATTAAAGACTCAAAACTAGCAGCCCATCATACAAGACATATCTATAAAATGCACAAATCATAGGAGGAAACATCAACTCCACATCTTAAGCTCAATGCAACACAAAAAGTGGAAACTACATCCACAATCTCATTATGCACCAAATTTACCATTTCATATAAGCATGGGAGGAACTGCCTTTTCCAACACAAGCAAGATCAATATAACAATCTCAAGCTAACATGTTATTTCATCACAACTTAGCTAAACATGTTCATCAACTCATCTCGTGATGTCACATATGCCATCATCATAGTCAAAAGCAATTCAACATGAGACAAATATAATCCATGAAAGCTCAATTTATACAAAACATGAATTTTATCAAGAACATGCCAAATACAAGGAAAATCATACAAAACTCATACAATACACATGATCCCCAAAACACTAACAACTGAAGGGGAATGTACTTTCCTCAAGTTTGAATAGGAGTAGGAGGAAAAAGATGAGGATAATGGGACATCATATCGGCATCGGCTTACCATGAAGCACCCTCAACTAAGTGATTCCTCCATAGAATCTTAACGGAAGCTACTTCCTTGTTTCTCAAAATCTTAACTTGCCGGTCCAAAATCTCTACCGGAACCTCTTCATAAGAAAGACTTCAATCAACTCCTAAACCCTCTAAAGGAAGGATGGATACCGGATCACCAATGCACTTCTTAAGTATGAAAACATGAAACACCGGGTGAACCGGGGCTAATTCACTTGGTAAATCTAGCTCATATGCCACTTTCTCGACATGTTTCAAGGAATGGTATGGACCCACATATCGGGGACTTAACTTCTCCTTTTTGCCAAAACTCATAACACCTTTCATAGGTGAAATCTTCAAGTATACCCAATCACCAATTTTAAACTCTAGATCCCTCCTTCTATTATTGACATAAGACTTTTGCCGACTATAGGCTGTTTTCAACCTTTCTCTAATAAGTCAAACTTTTTCAATGGCATCATACACTAGTTCGGGACCAACTAGAGCAAACTCACCTACTTCAAACCAACCAACCAATGATCTAAACCTTCTATCATAAAGTGATTAAAATGGAGCCATGGCGATGCTTGAGTGGTAACTATTGTTGTAGGCAAATTCTATCAAAGGGAGATGGTCATCCCAACTACCTTTGAAGTCAATCACACACGCCCTCAACATGTCCTCCAAGGTTTGAATGGTCCTTTTCGCTTGACCATCCCTTTGAGGGTGGAAATTGGTACTAAGTTTAACATTGGTACCAAGCCTCTTTTGGAATGCTTTCCAAAAATGTGATGTAAATTGAGTACCCCTATCCGATATGATAGATAAGGGAACCCCATGCAACTTCACAATTTCATTAATGTACAACATGGCGTAGTCTTTGGCCGAGAATGAAATCTTAACCACAATGAAGTGGGCCGATTTAGTCATCCTATCAACAACGACCCAAATAGAATCATGTTGCCTTTGTGTACGAGGAAACCCCACCACAAAGTCCATATTAACATCCTTCCACTTCCAAGTAGTAATTTCTATTTATTGGGACAAACCTCTAGGTGTTTGGTGTTCGGCCTTAACTTGTTGACAATTCAGACGTTTGGCTACAAAACCCACTATATCTTTTTTCAAGCCATTCCACCAATAAACTTCCCATAGATCACGGTACATCTTGATGGCTCCCAAATAAATAGAATATCGCGAACCATGAGCCTCTTCTAAAATTTGCTCCCTTAAGATATCAACATCCGGAACACATAGTCTACATTGGTACCTAAGCACCACATCTCCCCCATGGGAGAAAGCCTCAACGGACTTATTGAGAACCGATTCTTTCAACTCCATCAAAATAGGATTGTCACGCCCCGATAGCACCCCCTAGGCGTAACACGGTGTACTTGACCTCAAAGGGATCTTATACAAGCCTTTAGCATATTTGTCGTTGCATATAGACATTGAATAATGCGGAAATTTAAAAACTTTTCAGCATCAATGTCAAAGTATCTCATAATAGAAAATAGAAAATAGAATATAGAATGTCTAGACAATATCATCTCTATGAAACCATCTAAGTGCACATAAGAGTCTCAAATAGGGACCATAGCCCTTAACAATAGAATTGTCTCAAAATGACAAATACATAAGAAGTATAATAGTCTATTACAATATGAGGAACATAAGTGTCATATGTGTGTCCTCGGAACAAGAGGACATACCAAAAAGTCTTGGAGAAAGTCTACGTCCAAGCTTGAATCTCTTAGTAGCACAATCATATCCCAGAACTACACTTAGTAGAAGAAGGAAAAAATATGGGTTAGCACAATCAATTGTACCAAGTATGGAAGCCATGAAATTAAAACCATTTAAATCATGCAAAAAGGGACCTTTAGTTGAAAACATGTTATTTCAAGTTAAAAGCCATAATGCATATTCAAGGAACATGTAGCCAATTCACATTACAAGGTAAAGAGACATTCCTTATCATAACAAGAATCCATAACCCATACCTTAGATATTTGAATTCCATTTACATCATACCATCATAAGACACCACCCATGACCCCCTTTCAAGTTCACTTGTGCAATGTACATATGAAGTCCCATACCTCCCATATATACTAAGTAAAGCTATCAAGAAGACACAACTATAGTCACATGCATAATCAATATCATAATAGGTGAAATAAACCTTAACATAATTCTTGCCTGACCACATATAAAGAACTCACACAAGGACTCCTCAAAGAACCCACTTGTTCAATGCATAGGTAAAGTCTTGTACCCTCTCCTATACTAAGTAGTATCTCTTAAGTAATCCTAGTTAGAGTTCATAAGTCATTTACCTATGTCATATTCATACATTAGATCATTTTATTTAAAAAAAAACATAAGGACATTAGCAATAACCGACATAGACCATGGGAGCTTCAGGGAATCCAGTGTTCTACTCCCACACCGAAAAGAGAGTGTTCCACTTGCCACGGTAGAACTAATATATTAGCATCTAGTTGGATGCACTAGCTAATACCTATGTGGGCAAACATAGTTATGGAAGAAGGAGATTGCTACTAGAAATCCGGACTTGCTAAACGTAAAAGGCTTCCATCTCATATTCATGTTCACTCGGTGCTAAGCACAATTCCCTTTTTAAAGTAGTATCACGCCTTTAATTACACATTAATTCAATAAGGAGTGCATTAGGGATTCAACCCATCATTCATCATATAGCTCACAAGTTCTAAGATGAGAATAACCTTTCATCGTAGAACCATCAACATAAACTAATGTTCATTCATAACATAGTCACGTAGTATTCATGAGATTTACCTTCTATTCATCATACCAACACTACCATAATCATAGCTTAACATTCATGTTTGTATCATAGCATACTTGTCAACACTTGGGATTGTAGGTAAGAGGAAACATAACTCAATCACTACAATTCATAATCAAGTAGCACCTCCACCATAAGTGGATCAATAATTCAACATATGAACATTCATCAATTTGACAACCTTCATTCATTACCCTTAAAAGATTACATCAAGATTCAACCCTAATTCATTGATAGTCATTCATCATATATATCAACATCATAATCCAATAATGAATTCCACATTTATATATTAGATTCTCATCCTTCATTCACCATTAAAGTAACACTAGGGTTTAAAGTGAGAAAGAAGGGGAAATCATGGGTCTTGTGGGGATTTGTTCAAAACCCATAAACATAACATTAATTCATCCACAAATTATCATATAAAACCATAATTAATCATTATAATTTAATGAAAACACATTTGTAAAGTGACCCACGAAATTGAGAGAAAACCTAGAATTTGGGGAACTTTGAAATCCAATTTTGAGTGGGCCTCTTGGGGAAAAGATCCCAAAAGTGAAGAGAAACCATACCTTAGTTGATTCCTTGAGAATCAATGGAGAAACTCCAAGCAATTTGGGAAGAAACCTTGAAACCCTAGCTCCAATGTATTCTTCTTCTTGTAGAGTTTTTAGAGAGAGAGTTTAGAGAGAAGTAGGAGAGTTTTGATTTCAATTGGGTGTTGTGAATAATGACCAAAACTAATGAATTTATACTTAAAAACCAATATATAATTAACCCCAAAATTACCCAAAACACTCCCACTTAATTTGGACCTAAAAGGAAAAGTCCCAATACTCTTCATTTAAATGGTCCCCGTCATGGACCACGACCAACACTGCTTGGGTCGTGAAAGTGCACCATGGACCGTGGTATTGTCCATGATGTTGGAGGTAGTAGCCCCTCTTTCATGCACACGCTAACCCTTGGCCAAAGCAAGACCACGGAGACTCCCACGATCCCCGGTGATGATCACGGTCCGTGGTGATGGCCTTGGTCATGACTTGGCCTTGTGGAGGCAAGGCCTTCAAGCCTTTGTTCCAAGTGACCTTCACGAGCCACCCCCCTCCCTCGTCAAGTGCACCACATCCCGTAGTGTTGCCCGTGGTGCCCTGGACAGTAGATACTCCAAACACCCCCAATTTCTAAAACTCTATGGGGACTCCACGCCCACCCTCACGAGTCGTAAAGTGGACCACGACTCGTGATCCCTCTCGTGAAGGGTGAGGTAGTGTCTAGGACACTTTGAGGTCCCTTTCCTTTGGCCAAGGAAACTCCACGGAGCCTCCCACTTGCCCATGCTCATGACCACGATCCGTGGTGATCACCGTGGGGCTTAAGGCAGTTAACTCCAAGTTTGTGGCAGCCTTGGCCTTTGGCCTTGGCTTGCCCCCTTTTTGCTTGGAACTCCTCCATAAGGCCTTAACCCATACACCCCTAAAGGACACCTAAGGGGTCTACTAACTTAGGATAATTCATTTTACATATCTTTGACATTACGTTAGGGCTCTAGTTCAACCTACAAATTTTCTGGTTGTTACAAGGATCAAGATGTTTCTTAGACTTCACATCAACTACAAAGGACGATTCGAAACTATGATGAACCATAAACCCACCCTTGGTGGAATTCACAAGTTGGACACCTAACCAGGCCAATCTATATACATCATGAACCAACTCCTTCTCATCTTCTACATGAGCCACACTTCCCATGGACAATCTACTTAGAGCTTCCGCAACCATATTAGCTTTGCCAGGGTGCTAAAAGACACTCATGTTATAATCCTTCAAGAGCTCTAACCACCTTCTTTGTCAGATATTCAAATCATTTTGGCTAAACACATATTGAAGACTCTTGTGGTCGGAAAACACATCTACATGCACTACATAGAGATAGTGTCTCAATATTTTTAAGGCAATAAATCATCACCACTAGTTCGAGACATGTGTCGGGTAATTCTTTTCATGAGTCTTGAGTTACCTTGAAGCATAGGCAATTATCTAACCATGTTGCATAAGGACACACCCCAAACCTACTCGAAAAGTGTCACAATATACCACAAACCCATCGGTACCCTCCGGTAAGGTCAATACCGAAGCAGAGGTGAGTCTATCCTTTAATTCTTGGAAGCTCTTTTCACAAGCCTCCGACCACTCAAATTTAGACTTTTTTTGGGTTAAGGCTATTAATGAAGAAGCAATAGATGAGAAGACCTCAACAAATCTCCTATAATACCCAGCCAAACCTAAAAAGCTTTGAATGTCGGTGGGACTTAGGGGTCTAGGACAACCGCATAAATTTTCTTCAGATCAACCTCTATACCCACACTCGACACAATGTGTCCAAGAAAAGCAACTGAACTTAGACAAAACTCGCACTTGCTAAATTTAGCATAAAGTTGGTGGTCCTTGAGGACTTGCAACACTACCCTCAAATACTTCATATGATCACCCTCACTTCTTGAATAGATCAAGATATCGTCAATATAGACGATCACAAACAAATCAAGATATTGCCTAAATACCTTATTCATAACATCCATGAACGCCACCGAGGCATTCGTTAGACCAAAAGACATAACTAGGAATTCATATTGACCATATCTTGTACGGAAGGCCGTCTTATGAATGTCAACTCCTCTCACCCTAAGTTGGTCATAACCCGACCTTAAGTCTATCTTTGAAAAGTAACTCACCCCTTGGAGTTGGTCAAACAAATCTTCAATTCTAGGGAGTGGGTACTTATTCTTTATAGTGACTTTGTTTAATTGGCGTTAATCTATACATATCCGAAGTGAACCATCTTTCTTTTTAACAAACAATACCGAGGCACCCCATGGAGATATGCTTGGTTGAATAAAACCCTTATCTAGCAAATCATTGAGTTGTTCCTTCAATTCCTTCAATTCAGCCGGAGCCATCCTGTAAGGGGGAATTGATGTGGGTTGTGTATCCGACAAGAGATCAATGCCAAAGTCTATTTCCCGTTCGGGAGGGATTTTGGGTAAGTCATCGAGAAAAACTTCCGGAAAATTGCTTACTACGGGGATCGACTCTAAAGGAGAAGTCTCGGACTCAATGTCCTTAACTCTCACAATATGATAGACACACCTCTTAGAAATCATTTTTCTATCTTTTAGATAGGAAACAAAACGACCTCTAGGAATTGAGTTTCCCCCTTCCATTCTAAAACGGGCTCATTTGGAAATTGAAACTTTACTACCCGAGTTCTACAATCAATGGAAGCAAAACAAGCATGCAACCAATCCATCCCAATATGACATCAAAGTTCAACATATCTAGTTCTACCAAATCAACCAAAGTGACTCTATTAGACAAGGAAATAGGACAATCCTTATAAACCTTTCTACCAACAATTGAGTCACCTATGGGGATAGAAACCAAAAAAGGTTCCTTTAACTTTAAGGGAAGTACATCAAATTTCATAGCCACTAACGGGGTAACAAATGATATAGTGGCACCGGGGTCAAACAATGTATAAACATTAATGAAAAATACTTGTAACATACCAGTGACAACGTCCGGAGACCCCTTTTGATCACTTCTAGATTGGAGAGCATAGAAGCGATTCTCCTTAAGAGCATCGGAATTTGAGCCACTTGGAGGGACTTGCTTGCCCTCTCTCCCTTGAACCTTTAGCATAGGACAATCCCTCTACACGTGGCCACTCTTACCACACCTAAAACACCCATCCGTGCAAAGAAGGCACTTTCCATCAAGCCTTTTGCCACATTTCGCACAAGTAGGTCTATGAACATAAGAACCACCCCCACTACCACCTTGTGGCTTTGGAGTAGGCGCCCTCTCTTTGTTGACCTTAGGAGTGCTAGAAGTGCCTTGATTAGAAAACCTCTTCTTAAGCCTTGGTTTGCCTTGAACCTCAAATCTACCTTCTGAAGAATTACCTTCATCAACTCTTTCCCTCTTCACTTCTCTACCCACTTGCTTGAGCTTTTGTTCCTCGATTTGTTCGGCATGAACCATAAGACGTGAAATCTTCATGGTTGGAATAAGCATCGCCGACCTACATTCATTCACTACAAGATCGGATATCCTCATAACAAATTTGTTCATTTTTGCCCTCGAGTCCGCCACCAAGGTTAGGGCATATTTAGACAATTATGTGAAGTTAAGGCTATATTTCTTAACACTCATACCTCCTTGGCGGAGGTTGATGAATTCTTGCATCTTCCTCTCCCTTAGATCTAGGGGGGAAAACCTATCAAGGAACGCTGTCTTGAATACTCCCCAATCAACCGGGCCCGCTCTAATGGACCTCTCTTCTTTCCATTACTCATGCCACACTTGAGCCATGTCCTTTAGTTGGTAGGCAGATAGTTCCGCCTTTTCTCTTGGAGACACTCCCATAACTTCAAGCACCTTAAACACCTCCTCAATAAACCCTTGTGGGCCTTCATCTACTTTGGAACCATAGAATGTAGGGAGATTCATTCTTGTGAAATTCCTTATGCTTGAAGCGGTAGTACTTGCATTGGGGTTCACAGGGACTCTAACATCTCTAGTGACTTGAGTCGTTAGAGCATGAGTTAAGGTTTGAAGAATTGTCTGTATCTACACATTGGTCATGGACCCCTCCTCATTAGGAACTTGAGGAGCTTGAGCCCTTTGAGGACCTTCGGGAGGAACTCCCTCATCATTAGCAATCTTCTCTTACACTCTTCTTGTGGCTGCTCTTCTTGTATTCATATTCCTATATGTATAAGAAAAGGGTTAGGAAAAAGGACTTCATAGAGTAAAAACTCTAAGGCACGACTAATGAGTAATCAACGAATTGGAAAGTTCCTAAGCATGGTTTAGCCTCTCATTCATAAGTGTGGCGCGCTTCACACTTATGAACAAGACTCTACTAGATGTGGTTCATGAGACATCATCATATAATCATTTTATAACTTTATGCTCTGATACCAAGTCTGTCACGACCCAGGCTACCCCCTAGAAGTAACACGGTGTAATTGACCCCGAAGGGGTCGCATACAACCCCTTAGCATTCATCATCACATAAAGACATAGAAAAATATTGAAAAATTAAAAACTTTTACAATAGAAGTCAACTTCTTTCATATAAGGAAAATAGGAAATAGACTTGTCTCAATGACCATCTAGAACATAAGAGTACAAATAGGGTCGAAGCCCTTTACATCAATAAAGTCCCCAACAATGGGAAATACAATGTAGTCTAGAACATAGGAAGTAAACTAGAAACTAGAATCAATAGCAACTTGTCCTCAAACTTGAGGACTCACCAAGCCTAGGGAATAGTCGACCCAAGCTTCACTTGAAGAAGTAGTAGTAGTAGTATCAATGACCGAAACCTACACTCATAATAAAGTAGAAAATATGGGTTAGCACAATGAATTGTACTAAGTATGAATACCATGCACGAAAAACATAAAACATGCATAAAAGGGACATTTAGTTAAAGTCATGCCTTTGTCAAGTTTGAAAACCAATATGCACATTTAAGAAGATACATAAGCCAATTCAACATATGAGCAACCCAAAGCGACACTAGTTCAATGCAAAGGTAGGTTCCCATAACTCTACCAAATGCTAAGTATCACATTTGGGTCACCAACAACATACATATCTTACCATAGTCATAGCCAACATACATAAGAGTGAAGACATTCATACATAGTTCATAAGTCATCACACCATCATAACATAAGAGAACCTTCCCCTAACCCCTCTTAGAGCCTACACGTGCAATGCATAAGTGAAGTCCCATACCCCCACTCACACAAAGTAACACCACTTAAGAGGCCATGGTTAAAGCCCATGTCCTTACCATAGTTCACATTCAAATTATTTTAGGGAAAGATTGCATTAACCGACATAGACCATGTGAGTTAAATGGAATCCGGTGTTCTACCCCCACACCAAAAATAGGTGTTCTACTTGTCTAAGGTAGAACATAAATTCTAGTTATATAGTTGGATCCACTAGCTAAGACCTATGTGGGCACATAGTTAAGGGACAAGAAGATTGTTACTAGAAACTCGGACTTGCTAAACGTAGAAGGTTTCCATCCATGAGATATCCTACATTGGGAGGCTCGACTTGCTAAATGTAAAAGCCCCCATCTAACTTTCATTTCCTCTCGGTGCTATGCATTATTCCCTTTAAAAAGTCAACATTAGCCTTTACTTAGGTTCATAGTCATAAGAGAGTGTATTAGACACTCATTTCAATGTATCATCATAATAGCTCATAGGTTCCTAAAGTGAGAATGCTTCTTTCACTTTAGAAACACTAGAATGTGCAGGAGTAACCTTTCACATTGTAGTTGGATTGTGATCATGGGAATGTCCTTCCAATCAACCCAACAAGTTCATTATAAGCATAGATACATACTTCATGCATAATCAAGTGCATAGGGCATAGGGAAGAATCATCTTCCATCAATACCACAACATTAGATATAGGATCATTACTATCCAAATAAATCACATAATCATTTAGAATCAACATCAACATACATAAACCCTACCCAATTGCCCTTCAAGGCCATAAACCAATATCAACCCTAAATTCTTGAATTACAAAATTGGATAGAGATATTTCATGATTCATCAACTTAATAAACATAACATAATCAATTATCAATTTCCATGGCCAATCAAGTCACATATTAGTTCACAATTTAGGAAGAAAAGGGAAACCATGGGTCCAAGAGAGAATTTCATCAAAAACCATCAATTCCACAACAATCTAATCATAAACCATCATAATTAGTCATAATAAATCATAATTGAACAATAGAAATCGCTTTGGAAGAAGACCCATGTTTAGAGTAAAACCCTAGATTTTGGGAGTCTTAGAAAACACACTTTAAAGGGACTTCTTCGGGGATAGCTACCCAAGAATGAAGAGAATCCATACCTTAGGTTGAATCCCTCATGAATTTGGAGCAGAAAGACTGTTCTTGAATCCCCTAGCATGAGTTTCTTCTTTGTTCTTCAATGGAGTTAGAGAGAGAATATTTTGATGTTCTTGGGTTTCTTCTTTTATTAAGTGGGAGTAACTATATTTGAAGGAATTTAACCTTAAAAGTTATATATACTTGTTAGGAAAAGAGTGGGAAAATGTTGGTTCATGTTTTGGAAAGATTACTTAAAGGCCACTACTTAAGACTTGAAAATTATGGACTTCACGCTGGAGCTCGCCCATTGGACCCTCTTGGCTCTCCAAGGGCACTAGGCGACTCGCCAAGTTAACCCTTGGCTAGCCCAAATTTCCAGTGTGCTCCAAAAATGGGCAGCTCACTAGGTAAATGGAGGGGTCTGTTGGGCGCATCACTAACCCATTGGGCGACCCACGACCTAGCTCGCCCATTTCTTCAACACTTAGGCTAAGTGGGACAGCCCACTAGGCGACCCAAGTGCACTTTGGCACATCGCCAAAGCACTAGGGTGACAATGCTGCCCATCGCCAACCTATCCAAAGAGAGAACAAGCTCTCCTTCACCCATCCTAGATAGTTTACCTCCCTTATTTTAGCTTTAGTTTGGTCTAAAACATCTCCTTTAAGTTACATAAACACACACATTAGCTCTAATTCAACCTAGACACCAACTTTAAGTCATGCCATTCCACACAATGAGGCTCTAGTCTAGCCTATTGATTTTTCGGGTTGTTACACTTTCAGGTTCTTCTGTGGTGTCACAAAACCGACAGTTGCAACAACTCATGAAGAGTCTTCAGATGAGATTATTCCATTTAGAAGATCAACAAGGCTTAAAAATCCAAATCCCAAGTATGCTAATAACCTTTATACGTCTTGTCAGTTTGCTCTTATTGTTTCAGATCCCATGAATTATGAAGAAGTTGTTGGAAAAGAAGAATAAAATAAAGCAATGGTGGAAGAAATGAAATCCATCGAAAAGAATGGAACATGGGAAATGATGGAGTTACCAAACGGACAAAAGGCAATTGGGTTGAAGTGGGTGTTCAAAACAAAGTTTGCAGCTGATGGTAGCCTACAAAAGCACAAAGCTCGTCTTGTGGCAAAAGGGTATGCACAGCAATATGATGTTGATTTTGAAGAAACATTTTCTCTAGTAGCTCGATTTGAGACAATGAGGTTGGTTCAAGGATTGGCTGCACAGTTGCAATGGGTAGTTTATCAATTTGATGTCAAGTCGGCATTCCTCAATGGAGACTTACAAGAAGAAGTCTATCTCACACAACCCAAAGGTTTCACAAAGGAAGGCGATGAAACAAACGTGTACAAGCTGAAAAAGGCGTTGTATGGCTTGAAGCATGCCTCTCGAGCGTGGTATAGCAAGATTGATGGATACTTTCACAAAAATTAGATACATAAGAAGTGAGAATGAACCCACCTTATATGTCAAGAAGGAAGGTAATTATTTCATTATTGTATGCCTTTATGTTGATGATATCATTTACACTAGTTTTTCACGTTCTCTTCTGGAAGAATTTAAGTCTCAAATGATGAATGAGTTTGAGATGAAAGATATGGATTAATTACATTACTTTCTTGGCCTTCAATTCCACCAAAATGAAGAGGGAATATTTCTTTCACAAAGGAAATATGCTAGAGACCTACTCAATAGATTTGGCATGCTTAATTGCAATCCTGCGGCTACTCCAATGAAAATCAGTGAGAAATTGCAGCAGGTAAATGAAGAAGAATTGGCATATGAAAGGAGGTTCAGAAGCTTGGTTGGAGGTCTAATATATTTGACTCATACTAGACCCAATATGGCATATCATGTTGGTGTTATTTCTTGGTTTATGAAACAACCTTCAAAGGTACACTATAAGGCAACAAAGAGAGTCTTGCAGTACATTCTGGAACTTTGGACTCTCAGATTGTGCGGGTACACAGATAGTGATTGGGCAAGTTCATTGGACGATAGACGGAGCGTTTCGGCGAATGTTTTCACTCGAGGTTCAGGTGTGGAGACTTGGAGTTCAAAGAAGAAAGCTACAACAGTATTGTCAACTTCAGAATCTGAGTACATTGCAGCAACTTCAGCAACTTGTCAAGCCGTCTTGATAAGGAGAGTGTTAGTTGATCTTCAACAGGAGCAGAGAGGAGCAACAGAGATATTTTGCGACAATAAAGCAACTATCTCCATGACAAAGAACCCAACATTCCACAGCAGGACAAAGCATATTGATATTCGTTATCATTTTATCCATGATTTGGTAGCGAAGGAGGAAATATTATTGGAATTTTGCAACACATAAGAGCAGTTGGCGGATGTATTGACAAAGGCATTATCGAAGGAGAAATTCTACTATTTCAGAGGATTGTTTCGTGTCTGTAGTTTTGAATCAACAGGGAATGTTACAGAGTGATTCGAAACGATTGACTGAATTGAGACATTGGTAATTTAGTAGAACTAGTCTTTTGGTCTTTGTTAAGTTGATTCCTATATTTACTCAAGTTTTATTAGTGTTGTTGATTAAGTGTCATAGTGGGTTACAAGACCTATATTTTAGGAATAGTTGTTTATCTCTTAGCCTATACATCATGTGGGCATATTTTGTTATTTACGTACTTCCAATTAATCAGAAAACAAAAGTAGTCACAGTTTTCCTTCTCTGTTTTATTATTTCCAGATTTCTCTGTAGTCTTTCACCAACACATATCGAATATTTCATAAAACTCATGGAATATTCACATAGAGATCAAGATGTGAACAAACTATTCGTGACAACTAAATACTTCAAGAAGATTCACAAAATATGTTTTACATGGATATCAAATAAATCCCACGAGGTTCAAATCATCTTACATTCGAGTAATATGTTACTAATAGCCCTTGAACTACAGAGGAAATTCAGAGAAAAGAATTAAGGGACAAACAAATTTGTATCCACATTACTTATTAGTAAAACTATGTTTCTTCGTATTTTATTCATGTTTGCAATTTATTTTCAAGCACTTCAAAATTTATTGCAAACAAATTGACACACTTTTTGGGACCAAATCTGCCCTTCATCCCTTCTCCCACAAATCAGATCTACAAATTTGAAGCTACAAAATTGCGAAAATGGAGCATTCAATTTTTGTGGGTAATTCAAGTCTTATCAATGAGTTTCATCAAGTCTACACTCTGATAAGCTTAAAGTAAGGGACAATTGTAGAGATTGGAATTTATTGGGACTCTAAAAGACAAGTCCAATTTTGTTAGAATTTTTGAAGACTACCCTAAACCCTAGTTCATGCCTATATAAAAGGTAATGTATTCCGTGAAAAGACTTGAAATATTGCAAAAGTTGATGGAATATTCACAAAGAGATAAAGATGTGGCCAAACTCTTCTTCATAACCAAATACTTCAAGAAAACCCACAAAATTCTTTCATGGAAATCAAATAAGTCTCAAGAAGGTCAATATCATTCTACGTTCGAGAATACACACTACTATCAATCCTCGAATCACAACAAAAATCCAAAGAGAAGAATCAAGGGAAGAATAAAATTATACATGCACTATTTATCAACACAATGTTCTTTTTGTTTATATTTGTTTGTGGTTAGATTTTATTTCCATACATTAAATTTGGAATGCCTAGACCAGATCTACCCTTTATTTCTTCTCTCACAAATCGGATTTGCAAATCTAAAGTGTTGCGCAAATATTGTGGATTAACTAACACACAATCACAAGAAAAATAACACAGTAGTCTCAAACCTATAATAAAGGAGAACACGTTTTGCAATACTTTTGAAGCCCTTAGGACTACATTGTGTATCATATACAATGCTTTTGAATTCCCTGCTAAATCCCCTATATATAGATCCCAAGTACTCTCAAGCCTATAAGGAAAAAGTTATCCCAATCTTAAGAGGACAATATTTTTATTTCCCAAATCTATTAGGAAAAGGATCTCTATACAAGGGAAAACTTCAAGACATAGTTAACATAAAATCATAAAAGTGCAAAGATAGAATCTTCATTTTTATGGGTACTTCAACTCTCGTCTTTGAGTTTCATCAAGTCTACATTCCAACAAGCCTTGAAGTACAGAGCATTTGTAGACATCAAAAAATAGAGGACAACCTCTTCTTAATAGGAAGAGCAACTCTACATTCCAACTGCTAATACATGATGAAATAGAGTAGCAAGTATTACCAGATGGTTCCCCAACTCCATCTTTAATCTAAATGAACATATAAAGTCAAGTCGTGTTGTTGGCGACAAAGAAATTAATTACCTTCTTTTTTATTTGCACATTTATCTGCTTGTACTTTTAGTGGTCCATTATGTGCGTATTACATTAGAATTTCCAATAAATTTCCTACGTACTTCTATTACGATACATATTATTGCTTTTTTGACTGATTATTTATCTTCAATGCAATGAAGTCTAGTCTTCGTGCTTAAGCCGTTCTATTTAGATTATATATTTTATAAGTTCAATCTATTTTCAACTGAAAAATAAGGCCCATGTGATATTTTTGTAATTAAAAAGTTGATTTTAGGATTACTTTAAAAATTTAGCAAATATGAGTTTGTTAACGAAAAGGGTTGTAGGGCCACAATGGGCTCGTTATCAAATTAAGAAGCAAAAAGAGACACGGCTCATCCCTTTTTGAGTAAGGCATATTATTGAAGAGACAATCTAGTGTCAAAGTTTGTTAGATACCGGTTGTTGTGGGACATTTCAAGAAACGATGCTAGGGTTTATAAAGAATAGAGCCAAGACAAAAATAAAAGGATGGAAGGGTAAATTAAGTATGGTAATAGAGATTGTGCTTAAGTTTGTTCTAGCAAGATCCCAATATATGCTTTGTCTTGTTTCCAACTCCGTGATGGTCTGTATAAGGAATTTAAATCCCCTATTTCAAATTACTGGTAGGGACAAATAAAGGAGAAAAGAAAGATGCATTTTGAGAACTTGGTAAGAAACAACAAAGTTTAAAGAGTATTTTCAAAACTAGAAACTTAAAACTAGTAAAGAAAAAGAACTTGAAACAGATTAGTAATAATATAAAAATTATTTTTCTCAAAGAAGAAATTTGAGCCCACTGATTGCACAATGTGTCCTTATGGAAATTATTCTCCTGTAGTACCCAAGGCTAATGAAAAAAATCCTCCCAAGATAGAAGGATCTTACTCATCGGTGTATCGGTCATGTTATCAGCGAACCACTCAACGGCAGTAAAGTACACTTAGAATACTAGATTTAGTGGTAGAATTCTAGAAATTCATTCTTGAAAACTAAGAGAAAACCCCTCTATTTATAGGCAACAAAATAGTAGTGTGAATGAGTGCTTATTGTGCCTTATTAGAAGGGTCACAAACCTTTGGAAAAATTACAACCTTATGAATAAGTAGTAATTTTTATAAAAGTCACAACTCTTCAAAAAATTCACAACTCGTTATAAAAGTTGCAGCTTTACAGAAAGTCACAACTCTTCAAAAGAGTCACAAGTTTTCATAAAAGTCATAACTACTAATTCATGTTTGCTGCTTGATACTATCAAAGTATATATAAACTTTGATGGTATCAAGAGGAAGAAGTAGTGCTTTAGTGAAACTAGTCAGTTACTATTTGACACCATTAGAGTATCTATATACTTTGATGACATCAAGGAGGAAGAAACAGTGCTTTAATGAAAAGACTATCAGAGTATATAGATAACATCGGAGTGGTTCAGTGAATAGAACAAGGGGAGCAATCAGACAAGTAGTTTGGGCTGTGGGTCCAACCACGGTAAATATATTGGGTCGAGTCTAATTTGGGTAAATATTTTACCTAATGAATTCAGTTTGTGTAGTTTTCCCTTTTTTCGGGGAGGGTGTTGTTGATGTTTTCATAAGGTACAATTTTGTTTTTTATTCTCAAATTTTTGGGATCTTTACCCGATATAGGAACTGATAAGTTATAAATATTGGTCTTTTTGATATGGAGTTCTATGGAAAATATTGATTAGATTTCGGACTATTTGAGTAAATTTTTTTTGTTTCCTTTATGTAGAAAAAAAGAAAAGTAGAATTGGATGGTAGAACCTATAGATGTGTCTGTGTGTGTGATTCCATTTTTTTGGCTTATCTGGTTGCAAGGTGCTACTAGCTAGAGGAGTGTGATCTAGTGTTTCAGTTGTGTTCTACTACTTGATTAATATAGTTTTGAGATTAAAAATAAATCTTTAGCTTTTGTTGATTCTGGAATCATGCCAGTTTCTGGGAATGAAGAGGTCTCGGTCTGATTTCTTATTTGCTGCTAAAATTTGGTCTAACAGTGTAATACTTACTTTGTTTTTTAATATTACTCTATCTCAGCATGTATTTGCAGCTTGAAGATCTTGCCCAGCAGTCTAGTAACTCTTCGTCTGTTCTACCTTATAAGAAGAGGTTGTTTCTTCGTTCACCTATTCTTGTTGAATACTCTTTTTCTAATGAAAATGAATCTAAGACCAAAGATGTTGAGACCGACGACATTTGAATAGCATATGTTCTATATCTCCAGGTCCAAGATCACAAATTTTACAAGTATTATCCACATTGTTTAGTCGTTTTGCTAAATTACCATGGACGGGTAAGGAGTTAAGTGCAAATTTTCTTTAAAAATGTCTAAGTTATTTTTAACTCCCAACTATTAAGCATTAGTTACTGTAATTATTAGTTACGTAAGAGTTATTGTTTTAGAGTATCAATAGAAGACTCCCCCTATTGTTTAGGAGTTCCGGTTGTAGTTAGTTTCCTCAAGTTTAAATGTAAGTTGTTCTTATCTGTAGTATTTAAAGTTTGGGTGCTGAATGAATAAGATGATATTTTCGACTACTTTATTCTATCTAATTTTATATGGTATCCGAGCCATCATAACCTCTCACGAGTGAGATTTTTTTTTCCATCTATGGCTGGCGACGCAATCCCTTCAGTTGTCACTTCTAGTGATGTTACTGCTTCCAATAGCAGTTATTCTGTCGCTTACTCTATCATTCATGTGGTACAATTTAACTCCGCATCTCAGTTACCTATCAAATTGCAAGGTAACCTCAATTTCTCAACTTGGAAAGCCCAACTTGTAATGCTACTCGAACAAAAAACAAAATTAGCAAATGAGATAATTAAATTTAAAGAAAAATTGCAATATGAAGATGAATTAGAAGAAAAAGAAGAAAATAACCAAGACAATCTACCTGAAATAAGAATTGATGAAATAAATAACGATGATCTAGATGAACAACATTCAGAAACAAGAGAAACATATACAGAACTTTTAACAAACATAGATAATACAAAGAATTTAGAAATAAATACAGGAGACGTAGACATAGATGAAAAACCTAGCACATCAGGAGTAAAAAACCCAAAAAATTTAAATCCAAAATATTATAATGAAAACTATGAACAATATGATAAATAAAAAACTATATGGGATAAAAGATTGAATAAAAAATGGACACCTAAACCAATAACTGAACAACATAAGTTTTTAGATTTAGACTGTGTAGCAGATATAAATAAAACAATCCAATTATGGATAGGATGTATATCGAAACAATTAATAGATAACAAAATAGTAATGACAGAAACACCAGGATATATAGAAAGAACACTTATAGGAACAGTAAAATTATGGCTACAAAATTTATCAAATGAAAGTTTAAAAACTCTAAGAAGTAATAAAAAATATAATGGTGAATTAGCTACTACAACTATGGACATATTATATAAGTACGAAGTAGCTATAAGAAATGAATTTAGTAGTATGACAACAGAAGTAGAAGAACAAAATAAAGAGAAAATCATAAATCGGAATCTAATGACAAAATTAGCAATATGTAATATGTGTTATATAGATGAATATACATGTGCATTTAGAGAATACTATTATAAAGG